>BOPN01001402.1:2500-5000 GCA_017312705.2 Penaeus japonicus
TTATCTGTTTTCTGTTTAGTGGGATTGTATCTACATGGGTAACCAGCGTGTTTTTTTTTATCTCTTTATTTTTATTTATCTATTTTTTTTACCAAGGTAATAAAATCGGAAGTATCTACATGGGTAACCACCGTTTTTTTTTATTATTTATTATCATTATTATTATTTTTTTTTTTTTTATAATTTTATTATTTTTTTTTACCGAGGAAATGAAATCGGGAGTATCTACATGGGTAACCAGCGTTTTTTTATTATTCGTAATTATCATTATTATTATTTTTTTATTTTTTATAATTTTATTATCTTACTTACTGAGAGAATAAGAATCCGAAGTATCTACATGGGTAACTAGCGTAAAGTTTATTTAATATCATAGAGGGAGTAAGAACCCGTGGCCAGCGTATTTTTTAAAAATCTTTGTATTCTATTTTTATTATTATTATTATTATTATTTATTTTATTTTTTTTACCGAGGAAATAAAAATCGGAAGTAACTACATGGGTAACCTACGTAAATATTTTTTTTTCTCTTACAGAGAGAATAAGAACCCGAAGTATCTACATGGGTAACTAGCGTAATTTTTTTTTTTTTCTTACAGAGGAAATAAGAACCCAGAGTATTTTTTTCTTCCTTCACATGTTAATGAACAGGTAGAAGTTAACGAACACCAGCTGAACACCTGTGCCCTTCTGTTCTACGTGCATTGAATTAGTGCTATGGTCTCAATCTTTTTTTTTTTTTTTTTTCTTTCTTTCTTTTTTATGGCTGGGTTTCCTCTGGGTCCGTGTAATTGTGTCTTTATTGTGTATCACGTGAGGGAAATATTTGTGTCCTTTGGAGAACATTGCGAGGGTTAGAGAAAAAAAGGATTGTGTATGTATACGTATACCCGCACACGCACAAACACGCGCACACACACACACACTCACACACAAACATACACACATACACACACGCACACACAAACACAAACACAAGCACAGGCACACACAAAGAAACAAACAAACAAGCACATCCCCCCAAAAAAAAAACAAAAAAACTTAGGAACATAACAAAAAGAAACATAAAGAAAAAACGAAAAATAAAAGAAAAACGAAAGATAAAGGAACAACGAAAAATAAAGAAAAAAAAACGAAAAATAAAGAAAAAAGATAAAAACCTAAAAGAAATTTCGCTCACTCAGGAAATCGAGAAGGAAAAAAAGAAGAGAAAAATCGTTATTGAATAATAACCCAATACCAATAATTGGCCTTCATGAAACTCTCAAAAGGAACTTGAGAAATTCTTATATATTCTCTGATTATTTTTTTTTACTTTATTTTGTGATTCTTTTTATCGTGGTAATTAGTTAGACATAGTTAGAAATAGTTAGTTGGAAATATAGTTAGAAATAGAATAATAAAACTGCTCGTAATAAAAGTGATAATGCTTATAGTGATAATGATGATAGTGATAATGATAGTGTTAATGATGAGGATTACGATTATGGTTACGGTAATGATAATGATAAAGCGAGTTATAATAGTGATAGTGATAAGGACATGAATAATGTTATTCCTAATACTAATGCTAATGATGATGTTAATAATGGTAATGGTTATGAAAACAAGCATGCTGATAATGCGAATAATGATAATGATAATGATGAAAGTTATAATGTTAATAATAAAGATAATAATGATAATAATGATGATGATAATGATAATGTGATAACAAAAGAATAGTGTTAATTTCAAAATATTAATTACATCATTACGTCATTATATTTATTATCACAAACTTTACTCTCCTTTTACTAATATTATGATTGATTTCTTGCACATAAAGATTAATTTACTTGACTTACTATTCATCCAAAAATTAGCATGATCGTCGATAACAAATCCAAACTATTTCTTAATATCTAATCAAATATACATCGCAAGACGAACATAAAACGGAATCATTTATCATAACAAGTATTTTTCCTTTCTTTTTCCTATTTCTTTCCCTTTTTTTCTTTCTTTTCCCCTCGACCTTTCAGTAAATACAGTCAGTCGACACTCAATGGTTATTTAAGGTGAGGTTAGCCTGGGAGAGAAACAGATGCACGGTTGAAAGATCGAAATATTTTTTTTCTGTTTTTTTCTTTTTTCTGTGTCTTTATATTCCTTTTGTATTCTTAGTGTTTCACTATCTATTTTTTCTTCATTTCTTGATATTCTTATGTTTATATTTTCTGTGTTTCTTTTTATTTCTGTATGTCTATATTCCTTTTATATTTTCTGTGTTTATCTATTTTCTGTATCTTCTTATTTCCTTTATATTTTCTGTTTCACTATCTATTTTTCTGTATCTTTATATTCTTCCTTTTATATCTTATATGTTTCTCTATTTTTCTGTATCTTTATATTCCTTTTACATTGTCTAAGTTTCTTTATCTACTATTCTGTATTTTCTTATTTCCTTTATATTTTCTGTTTCACTATCTATGTTTCTGCATCTATATATTCTTCCTTT
>BOPN01001402.1:25000-27500 GCA_017312705.2 Penaeus japonicus
GTTTGGTCTTCGTGTGTGTATCTGTTTAGGGTTGAATTGCATTGCAATGAAAGTGTTTGTAAAAAAGATGGCAAGGATAAGCTTTTGTTGATGATACGAAAACGACATTGGTGATGATGATGGGAAAATAAAAATGATAATCTTGAGAATGATAATAGTGAAAATTATAACAGTACTGACAATTCTCCATATGATGAAGATTATTATGAATACGATAATGACAACTGCAATGATAAGAATAATGCTGATGATTAATATAAAGATGCTGATGAAGATAATGTTTATTTTGATAATCATCATCAGCATCGATAGCATACATCAAATACCCATTATTGGTAACATTATTTAGCATCAGCATATGCTAGCTACATAGACATTATTACATTGATACATTTAATATACAGTCAAATCATTAAATCAATACTACATTCAAGATATAGGTAATTCAAGTAATATAGTCAAAGTTTTTTTTTTTTTTTTTTTTTTTTTTTTGCCTGCCTGCCTGGTGAACGAAAAGGTTGTACCAAATAGTACTTGTAGATTTAGCTACCGGCAGCTCAATTGCATTCAATACCGGGCACTTTGCATCTGATTTCATCGCCGACTTGCCAGGAAAACTGTACCCAAGGATCTGTCTTACTTGTTTTGGTCTTGTTTTAATCGTAAATGATCCCCTTCCCCCCCCCCCCCCCCTTGTAAATTATTCAGAATGCTTCATGTTACAGCTTTCAGTCCTATGAGACTTTTAAAAATTCAACTGAGTTCTTCCTTTAGGTTCTGAGAACTTATGAGATCCTAGCAGGAGGTATTCTATTGTCTATGATCACCATAATCATGCTGATGTACTTCGACAGGACATCTACATATACAAACGATATAATATGATCATTTTCTTCTGTACAGTCAACCTATAACCAGTTATAATTCCCCAAAACGCCAATTTTCCGGAGACCGTTCAGCTTGCGTAGTGCTAGCACAGTCATTAACTTTCAAAATATGTTATTAAATATTTATTTTGTAAACAACGCAAACACAACCTCGTCGACAGTAAAGCATACCCTACTCACTGTACAGAGTTTCACTGGGAAAAAGTGCAGTGTTGAAGTATAATAAAAGGGATATAGTGTGTCTTTCAGTTCAGTCACACTAAATACATTCATAGCTTTTGCCACTATAGCCAACGTCAGGTCTTGACTCGGCACTCGAAGAAGAAGATACACTGATCGAGGTCGTACAAGATTGTTGTTTTTACTTTGGATATGGTTTGGATTGTTGCTTGATTGATTGATTAGGTATTGGGTATGGGGTGTTACGGACAGTAAATATTAGCTTCACCTTTTATTATTTTGATTTTTACATCAGATTTATAGGGCAGAATTATGATAATGTTTGGTAGACAGATTGTAAATTGACTTCTGTTCGCATGTCCACTCTCTTCTTTTTAACGTGCTCAGGGAAAAGTCCTATGTTTCTTTCTCCACAACTTCCCAAGGTCCTGTGCATCATTCTTGACAACCTTCAGAGGCCCTATGCTTCATTCCCTACAACATCCAAATAACCTGTGCTTCATTCTACACAACATCCAACGGCCTTTTTTTCATTCCTCACAGCATCCAAAGGTCATGCTTGTCATTCCACACAACATCCAAAAGCCACGTTTTTCATTCCTCAAAACACCCAAAAGCCACGTTATTCACTCCTCACAGCCTCCAAAGGTCATGCTCGTCATTCTTCACAACTTCTAGACTCGCTCCCTTCCCTCGTCGCTAACACAACCTGACGCAGAAAACACCTGAGAAGGCACTGGATATGAGATACATTGTGTGGCGCCTTTATTTATTCAGATGCCCTCGGGGGCTTAGCGACCGCTGTGGCGTGGACACTACTACTCCCAGGTGCTTCTTTCGGGGTTTGTTTGCTGCGAGGAGGAAGACGAGGAGGAGTGGAGGAGGAGGAGGAGGAGTGGAGGTAGAGTGAAGAGAGGAGTGAGGAGAGGAGGAAGAAGAGGAGGAGAGTAGGAGGTAGAGTGAGGAGGAGGAGGAGTGGAGGAGGAGTGGAGGAGGAGGAGTGGAGGTAGAGTGAGGAGGTAGAGTGAGGAGAGGGATGAGTAGGAGAGGGGTGAGGAGAAGAGGAAGAGGAGGAGGAGAAGAGGAAGAGGAGTGAGGAGAGGAAGAGGAGAGAGGAGGGAGGAGAAGAGGAAGAAGAGGAGGTAGAGTGAGGAGAAGAGGAAGAGGAGTGAGGAGAAGAGGAAGAGGAAGAAGAGGAGGTAGAGTGAGGAGAAGAGGAGGAAGAGTGAAGAGAAGAGGAAGAATAGGAAGAAGAGTAAAGAGTAAGAGAAGTTGAAAGAGCAGGGGTAAAAAAAAGAGAAAAGGAAAGAGGGTTAGTTATAATGACACGATTAAGAAAAATGATGATACAATCAATAGGCGTTGCAATGACAATGGCAATAGTGGTAGAAAAATAAGGATAACCACAATGATAATCATGATAGTAGTAGTAA
>BOPN01001402.1:32500-35000 GCA_017312705.2 Penaeus japonicus
TAAATTCACCTCTCCTAACCCTTTCCCCTGCCCCTTTACTTCTCTTCCCTTTTCCTTTCACTCTCCCCTTCTCCTTCTCCTTCCCCTTCTCCTCCCCCTCCCCTTTCCCCTTCCCCTCTCCTTTTCCCTTTTCCCTTTCCCCTCACCCTCTCACTTTCCTCTTCCCCCTCCCCCTTCCCCTTCCCCTTCCCCTTCCCCTTCCCCTTCCCCTTCCCCTTCCCCTTCCCCTTCCCCTTCCCCTTCCCCTTCCCCTTCCCCTCTCCTTTTCCCTTTTCCCTTTCCCCTCACCCTCTCACTTTCCTCTTCCCCCTCCCCCTTCCCCTTCCCCTTCCCCTTCCCCTTCCCCTTCCCCTTCCCCTCTCCCCTTTTCCCTTCCCCTTCCCCCTTCCCCTTCCCCTTCCCCTCCCCCTCTTCCCCTTCCCCTTCCCCTTCCCCTCCCCTTCCCCTTCCCCTCTCCCCTTCTCCTTCCCCTCTCCCCTTCTCCTTCCCCTCTCCCCTTCTCCTTCCCCTCTCTCTCCTCTCCCTTCCTCTTCCCTTTCCCCTCCCACCCTCTCCTTTCCTCTTCCCCTTCCCCTTCCCCACCCCTTCCCCTTCCCCTTCCCTCTCCCCTTTTCCCTTCCCCTTCCCCTCTCCCCTTCTCCTTCCCCTTCCCCTTTCCCTCTCTCCTCTCCCCTTCCCCTTCCCCTCTCCCCTTCCCCTCACCCTCTCCCTTTCCTCTTCCCCTTTCCCTTTCCTCTTCCCCCCCCTTTCCCCTCCCCCCTTTCCCCCTTCCCCTCTCCCCTTCTCCTTCCCCTCTCCCCTTCTCCTTCCCCTCTCCCCTTCTTCATTCCTTCTCCCCTCTCCCCTAAACACCTGCTATGAGGGGAAAAGGTGATTAATAGCGTGAAGAACTGGCCTGAGGTGAGAGGCATTCTATCAGAAAGAGAAATTACGATTAAGAGATTGATAGCTTTATGATGGTAACAATAGAAGTGATTATAATGATGGTGATGATAATGTTATTGGTAATAATAATAATGGTAATGATGACGCTTTTAATGGTAGTAATGTTATTGACAGTGATGACGATAATGGTGATAATTTGAATGATTATGATGATGATGATATTGGTAATGATAATGATAATATTTATGATGATGATGATAGTAATATCAATAATAGTGATGATAATAATGGTAATGATAATGATGATAATGAAAATGATAATAATCATATTCATAATAACAATAATGATGATAATGATGAATAATGATGATGGTAATCGTAGTAGCAATAATGATAATGATAATGATATGATTATGATAATGATAATAACGATAATACTGACAACAGCAGATCATGATAATAATATCAATAAAATGTTCTTATTTTTGTCTCTGGGGCTGATGACTTTAATATAGCATTTACAGTGCATAACGTTTACAAGATTAGAAGGGCTAAGAACTTCAACATAAAAAAAAACAAAGTTTCCTTTATGACACTAGAACTCAGTATGCAAATATCCTTCTGTCTCTGAAGCCTGCATATTGAATCCTGCAACTTGCAATATATCAGAAGTTACTCATGAACGCTTTGTTCTTCCTCACGATCCTTATTATATTCTTCCAAAGACAATTTTTTTTCCCCTTCCCTTTGTGTTATTTTTCTTGTTCTAGTTGTATTTTTTCCCCCCTTCACTCCGGTACTCGAAGCGTCTTGTGGGTGGGTGTAGTGGGTGTAGTGGGTGTAGTAGGTGTAGTGGGTGTAGTAGGTGTAGTGGGTGTAGTGGGTGTAGTAGGTGTAGTGGGTGTAGTGGGTGTAGTAGGTGTAGTGGGTGTAGTGGGTGTAGTAGGTGTAGTGGGTGTAGTGGGTGTAGTAGGTGTAGTGGGTGTAGTGGGTGTAGTAGGTGTAGTAGGTGTAGTAGGTGTAGTAGGTGTAGTAGGTGTAGTGGGTGTAGTAGGTGTAGTGAGTGTAGTGGGTGTAGTGGGTGTACTTCCTTTGAAACCCGAGGCTGGTTGTTACTCCACGAGGCCTAGATATCTCTTGGTTCTCTGGAGGTGAAGGCAGATGGATTGTTTACAGGAGAGGATTGACCTTTGAAGAGATGAGGAGCTGGAGATCTCTGTTTCATTTATTTTGTTATTTGGATTGTTATTGTTTTTGTTTTTTTCTGTTTATATATTTATTCAAGTTGTATTTCATGTTGTTTGGGTGGTGTCCGTCTGTCAGAACTGGATCCGAGGGTTTCCTTGTTCTTAGGATCTTACTCTCCCCCTCCCTCCCTCCTCCCCTCCTTGTAACACCCCCCCCTCCTCCTAACTCTTTCCTTCCTTTCACCCCCCCTCCCCTCCCCATCCTTCTTCTCTCCTCACCCCCCACCCTTCTCTTCTCACCCCACCCCCTCCCACCCCTCATCTCATTCCCTACCTCTTAACCCCCCCCCCCTCCCCACAGTTCCTTTTCCTCCTACGCTCACTATACCTCCCCTCCTCAACCCCTTCTCCCCCCCCCCTTAGCTCTT
>BOPN01001402.1:52500-57500 GCA_017312705.2 Penaeus japonicus
TCCTTCACCAGTCCTTCCTTCACCAGTCCTTTCTTCACCAATCCTCCTTCACCAGTCCTTTCTTCACCAGTCCTCCTTCACCAGTCCCTCCTTCACCAATCCTTACCAGTCCCTCCTTCACCAGTCCTCCTTCACCAATCCTTCCTTCACCAGTCCCTCCTTCACCAATCCTTCCTTCACCAGTCCCTCCTTCACCAGTCCTCCTTCACCAGTCCCTCCTTCACCAATCCTTCCTTCACCAGTCCTCCTTCGCCAGTCCTCCTTCACCAATCCTTCCTTCACCAGTCCCTCCTTCATCAGTCCTCCTTCGCCAATCCTCCTTCGCCAGTCCTCCTTCACCAGTCCTCCTCCACCAGTCCTCCTTCGCCAGTCCTTCCTTCACCAGTCCCTCCTTCACCAGTCCCTCCTTCACCAGTCCTTCCATCGTCATCGGCGTCGTCCGAGCAGCCCTCGAGTCGCTCCGCCTCACGCCTTTTATCTCGCCGGCCCCCTGTCGCTCCCCAAGTCGTCAAATTGGCTGATGATTGACTTGTAAACAGGAGGCGACGACGTTAATATGCAGCGGTTTGATGGAGTCGCTCGGCTGAGGAGGAAAGGGTGGGCGGGGATGGGTGGGTGAAGAAGGGGGGGAGGGGGTGCGAGGTGGTGAGCAGGGGGGTTAGAGGGGGGTGCGAGGAGGTGAGGAAAGGGGGTGGTAGGGGTGAGAGGAAAGGGGGTGGTAGGGGTGAGAGGAAAGGGGGTGGTAGGGGTGAGAGGAAAGGGGGTGGTAGGGGTGAGAGGAAAGGTGGGGAGGAGTGAGTGGGCTTGAGGTAGGGGTGTAAGAGAGGAGAGGAAAGGGGGTGGTAGGGGGGAGAGGAGAGGGGAGGGGAAAGGAGTGAGTGGGCTTGAGGTGGGGGTGTAAGAGAGGAGAAGAAAGGGGTGAGAGAGGTTGAGGAAGGATGTACGAGGAAGCGAGGTAGGAGAGAGAGAGGAGGGGTGGAAGAGGTAAAGGAGAGGGAGAGTGTTGGAGGGAAGGGGATGAGCGAGAAGGAGTGGGAGGGAAAGGGGAATAGGAGTACGAGGAGGAGGAGGAGGAGGAAGGGAAGGGGATATTGTGGGGAAGGCGGAAGGAGACGTAAGGATGGGGGATGTGAGGAATCATGAAGGGAGGATAGAAGGTAGGAGGAGGGAAAAGAGGGTGAGGGAAGTAAGGAATGAGACAGAGAAGGATAGGAAAAAGTATATGGGTGGAAGGAGTGAGGTGGAGAGTGAGAGAATGATGGGGGGAAAAAGGGAGGAGATGGAAGGGGGGAAGAAGGAGGAGAGGAGGCAACCGAAGAGGGAAATAGAATAGTTAGAATGAAAAGGGGAAGGATGAGGGAATAAGGGAGAGGGAGGAAGAGGGAGGGAAGGCCTTGTCAATTTGAGGTGCTTGTCTCAAGTGCTTACCTTATGAACAGGAGGGGTGGGAAGAAAGAGGAAGTGGAGAAAGGGTTAAAAGGAGAAGAGGAAGAGGAGGAGGAAGGGGAGAAGTAGAATGAGTGAGGATTATGATCTGTATCATAATCATTATTACTATCATCATCAGTATTATTCTTGCTATTAGTATCACTATTAGTATCACTGAAGGAAATACATGACATGAATAAGAGAGAGAGCGAGATAGAGAGAGAGAAAAAAAAATATATACATATAGATAGATAGATAGATAGATAGATAGATAGATAGATAGATATAAACATAGACATAGATATAGATATAGATAGATAGAGAAAAAAAAGCAAGACAGAGAGAGACAGACAGACAGATTCACAGAGAGAAAGAGAGAGAGAGAGAGAGAGAGAGAGAGAGAGAGAGAGAGAGACAGATTCACAGAGAGAAAGAGAGAGAGAAAGAGAGAGAGGGTAGAACCAGATGACGAAACAAGAAATGAAACGAATAAACGCCAAGTGGAGAGGGACGAGGGAAGGGCCAAAAGAAATAATCAGACAGGGGCCATTGCAGAGTGACGGGCGGTAGTCACATTATGAACAGGGGAAACAGAGGTACTTCTCGCTGTGCACACGCGAAGGGAGGGGAGGGTGAGGTTAATGAAAAGAAGAAGTGGAAAGCGAGAGAGAGAGAGATTCTAATGGATTGGAAATACCTTTATAAAGTGAAGTGAATGAATGATGATGGACTCGGGAATGAGTGGATGAGTAAATGGGAGAGGTAAATACAGTGGTAGAATTGATGTAAAGGACGAGGTTTAAGGTATTTTGAATTGGCTAATTCGCTGATCAGAATTAGGAAATAATAGATTAAGATTAATTTCGGAGATATAATTCCCCAAAAAAGCAATTGTCTATTTTTGAAAGAAATTACTATAGGAATATTTTACCTTTTTAAGAAATCATTAGTTTTACCAAGGGGTCTCAAAGATAAGAAAAGCTTACAGGACATAAGAGGCAAGTGAAAATTCCACGAATAAGAAATAAGAAAAAGGCAAAAAAATATAGAAAGAGAGGAGAATATAAAAAGAACGAGGAAAATAAGACAACAACACAGGAACCACCTACTTCGTTACAGTAATGAGACCGGAGTATATTCAGAATAGCAGTAAATGTCAGTTGCTCAGCGTTGGCTTGTGAATCCCGCGATCACTGAATCTACACGCTGTTTCCACGGGGTATGTGCACAGCTGTCCAGGGGGGCTGTTGTGCGTGAGTCTTCATATGGCCTGTGTGTTTGCGTGTGTGACCTTTGGGTTTTATGATGTTTGAGATCTCTAACTCTTAACTCCTGGCTGGTCGGAGGAAGAGCATGGCGATGGAATGGGCTGCTGCGCACGGAATGGGAGACTGAGAGATAGATAGAGGAATGGGTTGATAGGTTGATATGTATTCTGTGTATGGGCTGTGGTATTTATGTGTGTGTTTGTGTGTGTGTGTGTGTGTGTGTATGTGTGTGTGTGCGTGTGTGTGTCGAAAAAAAATAGAGAAAGGAAGGGATAAGAAAGATAGGAAGAAAGAAAGAGAAGGGGAAGAAATAGAAGAGTAGGGGGAGGTGAGAGAGATAGAGATAGATAGATGGAGAGATAGATAGATAGATAGATAGAGAGAGAGAGAGAGAGAGAGAGAGAGAGAGAGAGAGAGAGAGAGAGAGAGAGAGAGAGAGAGACATGCCAGTGTGTCCAAGCCCGCGAGTCACCTCTCAGCTTGAACATGGATTCTCAAGTGCCATCCCTTCCAACACACGTTCTTTTTTTTTCGTTTTTCCTTTTTCTTTATTCTTTCGGTAATAACGGTGATGACTGTAATAACGAAATAACTCAATATTTCAGTGGTGGTGATGGTATTACTGATAACAAAAGTGTTCCTAAAGATAATGATGGTAATAACGATAATAAGAATTATGGTTGTGGTAATGTTTGGTAATAATGATGATAATAAGAATAACAAAAAAACGTAATTAATAGCATTAATGATACGAATGATAATAACAATAACAAAAAAACGTCATTAATAACACTGATGATAAGAATGATAATAACAATGATAATGATTAGGCTTTGGTTATCATTATGATTGTAATGGTTACGATAATCACTGTGGTGATGATGATAATGATGATGGTTATGATGATTATGATAATGATATTAATAAAAACAATAACAGTGTTGGAGTGATAATAATAAGATTGTAATAAAAGACAAAAGCAGATGCACCCCTTCCCCTCCCCCTCCCCTTCCACCCGCTCTACCCACGACCTTCCAACACCCCCTCCCATCTACACCCTTCCCCCCCTCCTCCCCCTCCACCCGCTCTTCCCTCGACCTTCCAACTCCCCCTTCCCCCCTCCACCCACTCTACCCCCCCCCCCCCGACCGTCCGTGCGTCCAACACCATTCCCCCACCTCCCCACCCACCCACCCCTTACCCCCCACCCAACCCCCCAACCCCCCCCAACCCCCCAAACACACACAATCAGATTGTCGTCTCCCGTCTCGCCTCGTCCCCGACAATCTGCTTCTCCGCCAGCTTGCAAATTGCACAACAATCACGGTCACTCCCAGCCTTGATCCTCCTTCCTTCCTTCCTTCTCGCTCTTTGTCACGTGTCAACCTCCCCCCCCCCCACCCCATCCCACCCCCACACCGTCCCCTCTCCCCCCCTCCCTTACCCCCACACAATCCCCTCTCCCCATCCCCATCCCCTCTCACCCACTCCCCCCACCCCATCCCCTCTGTCCTCTCCCCATCCCCTCTCCCCCCATCCCCACACCATCCCCTCTCTCCCTTCCCCCACCCCATCCCCTCTCTCCCCTCCCCATCCCCTCTCCACCCCTCCCCCACCCCATCCCCTCTGTCCTCTCCCCATCCCCTCTCCCCCCCACCTTCCCCCTCCCAATCCCCTCTCCCCCTCCCCCCTCCACCACTCCATCCACTCTCCTCCCCTCTCCCCCTCCTCACCCTCTCCCTCCCCACTCCATCCCCTCTCCTCCCCCTTCCCCCTCTCCTTTTTTTATACACACGCGGAAGACCGGAAGAAATAAGAGAAAGGGGAAGAAGAGGAAGAGGGGAAGAGTAGATGTTGATGGAATTAGAGAGAAATGGAGATAAAATTGGGGAAATATAGAGATAATAAGAGAAATAAGGAGAGAAATTAGAGAAATAGAAAGAGAATTAAAGAAATAAAGATAAGATTAGGGAAATGTATAAAGCGTTAGAGAAATAGAAAGAGAATTAGAGAAAGGGAAAGAGAATTAGTAAAATAAAAGATTAAAGACGTTATGGGAATAACTATAGAAATATATGAAGGTAAGAGAAAATGTGAAATAAAATGTGATGAAGTAGAGAATATGAAAGGTGGATGTAGATGGGAATAGAGAGAATAAAAAAAAGAGAATTAGAAAAATATAGAGATCATTAGAGTTATATAGAGAGAATCAGAGGAAGAATTGAATAGATAATTAAAGAAATATAGAGAGAATTAGAAAAAGAACGAGAGATTTGGAGAAATAAAGAGAGAATTGGAAAAATC
>BOPN01001402.1:72500-82500 GCA_017312705.2 Penaeus japonicus
CCCGAAGGAACCTTATGGGAGGAGGGATGCCGATCTTAACCTGGGGATTAGTAAGGATCTGCTCTTCACCTTACCCACTCAGCATCTCCTCGCCCTTGTCCTTAAGCTACGAGACGAAAATCAAAGGATATATTGGCCCTTGAGTGAGGACTACCCTATTATTTTCCTTTTTCTTTCTTTTCTTATTTGTCCTTTTTTTATCTTCTTTCTTTTCTTATTTGTCCTATTCTTTTTTTTTATCTTCTTTCCTTTTTTTTCTAGTACTCATCGTTCGCTCTACATCATATATGTCTTTCTCCTGTACCATTTACTCTTCTATCTCCACCTCCTCTTTCTCCCTCTCTTCTTGCCCTTCCCTCCCTGCCAATTAATTCTCCATCTCCGTCTACCACCCCATCCTTCTCCTCCTCCTCCTCCTCCTCCTCCTCCTCCTCTACCTCCTCCCTCTACAACTTACTCCTCCCCTCTACCTCCCTCCTCTCAACTCCTCTTCCCCCTCTTCTTCCTCTAATTCCTCCCTCTCCGCCTATTCCCCCTCCTCCCCCTCCTCTCTACCTCCTCCTCCTCCTCCTCCTCCTCCTCCTTCTCCTCCTCCTCCTCCTCCTCCTTCTCCTCCTCCTCCTCCTCCTCCTCCTTTTCCTCCTCCTCCTCCTCTTCTTCTTCCTCCTCCTCCTCCTCCTCCATCTTCTCCTCCTCCTCCTCCTCCTCCTCCTCCTCCTCCTTTTCCCTTAACCTCAAGAATGAGCTCTCGAATTTATAGGTCAAAAAGAGGAGAGAAGAGGGAGATAACAGAGAGAGGGGAGAATGGGAGAGGAAAAGAGCATAAGAGATGAGACGAGATAAAGTTGGTGAAGAAGCAGACGTTAGAGACAGCAAGAAAAGGGCAAAATAATACGAAATAAATTATCTAAATTGTGAAAAAATTATAAGAGAAAAGATTCAAAATTTAGACAAAAGGTGTGTATGTTAGAGTAGAAAATCAAGATAAAAAAAGGAATGAGAATGGAAAATGAACCGAGCTAGGAGAAGAGAGAAGGGGGTGTGAGAAGGGGAGAGACAAGAGAACACAAGAGGATTTAAGGATGCTTGGATCCATGGTCAATGGGCCGAGGATGAGGGAAGGAGATGTGAAAGGCAAAGATAATGACAGAGGCATGGTTGAATATAGACTAGAACACACACACACACACACACACACACACACACTATACACACAAACACAAACATGTACATATACACGTGATGATTTTAATGGCTGTGATGATGGTAATGATGATGATGACGATGAGGAGGCGGTGGAGAAGGAGGATGGTTATGATGATGATTATGATGAGGGGGGGAAAGGATAATGATTTTGATAATAAAGATAAGGATGATGATAGTATATAACAATTATAGTGATAAGGGTAATACTGATAATGATAAGAGTAATAGTAATGTTAATGATGTTAATAGTAATAATGATAATGATGATAAGCATTATAATGATAATAATAAATATAATGATAATGACAATAGTAATCATAACGAGAGGGTTAATAATAAAGATATTAGTAATGATGATAAGGATAGTGATAGTAACAATAATTAACAATAGTAATTATAATGAGGATCATAATAACAATAATTCTAATGATATATTACAAAAGAAACTAGAACCAAGATTGCTTAATAGAGGAATCTTTCCCATAATCATTTTAACGACTAATTCCTGGTCTCGTTGTTCTTGTCATATCACATCAAAAGTTCTGTCTTTTCATTATCATTAATATCATTTATTATCAAATGGCTACAGAAGCTGAATGGAACTTTGTTTGAACACAGAATATGATTATAAACCAAATTTGAATTTAAAGTTGATATTTACATTTAAATTATATATATTTTTTCCTTTTGCATTTAAATTTGATATTATCTATTTTTGATTTTTGTTTCTGTCATTGTCATTGTCATCACAAGATGGTAATTGATCCAATATGTAATAGATATGACAGTAAGATAAAAATAGACGCATTAATAGGTAAATGAATAAAACGTAAATGAATGAAAGAATAGATAAATAGATAGATAAGTAAAGTAAGATAATACAACATAAATAAAAGAAAATACCAATAAAACAGCGTAGAAAAAAAATGGACCGAAAAATTATGTATAAGGAAGTTGACTCAATTAAATGAGTGAATGGATAAAGAATGAGGTAAATGGATGGATGAGCCAATTCATGAATAAATGAGTAAATAAAAAGATTAACTGATAGATGGATTGAATGAGTTAGTTATTTGATTAATCATGGAATAATAGGTAGAGGAGAAACGATTAAGCAAATGAGTACATGAATAGATAATGGAATGATTAAACGAGTGAATAAATAGTGTAGATTATCAAATAAATTGAAAAATAATGAAACGAATGAGTAAATAATTCAACAAATAAGAAAATAATTAAATAAACGAATAAATTCATCTATAAGTGAATAAATTAAATCAAACAAGCAACTTTTTTAGAAAACATAACGACTAAAACCGAACACAAATAAGGCCAGGCTCCCTATTAGGCCATAAGGGTATCATTTCCTGTTACCGGAACAACGACCAGCTGCCGTTTCCTGTTTCCTGGGAGTGAGAGGGTTAGCTAACTCTCTATGCCTGTTCCGGTTTTTAAAATGGGAGTATATGTTTTTTTTTTTTTTTTCTTTCTTTTTTGAGAGAGAGAGAGAGAGAGAGAGAGGGAGAGAGAGAGAGAGAGAGAGAGAGAGAGAGAGAGAGAGAGAGAGAGAGAGAGAGAGAGAGAGAGAGAGAGAGAGAGAGAGAGAGAGAGAGAGAGAGAGAGGTGAGGGGGGGGATGGTGTTTGAAATGTAGTTTTTAAAAGGGTCATGTGTTTATGTATGGATGTGTAGAGATGTGTACGTTGGGAAATGTGGGTATGTATATGGATAATTATTCAAGTATCCATGTATGTGTATGTGTGTATATATATATATATATATATATATATATATATATATATATATATATATATATATATATATACGTATATATATACGTATATATATATATATATATATACATATATATATATATATATATATATATATATATATATATATATATATATATATATATATATATATATATATATATATATATATATATATATGTATATGTATATATATATATATATATATATATATATATATATATATATATATATATATATATATATATATATATATATATATATATATATATATATATATATATATATATATATATATATATATATATATATGCATGTATGTGTATATATATATATATATATATATATATATATATATATATATATATATATATATATATATATATATATATATATATATATATATATACATATATATATACACACACACACACACGAGTACACGAGTACAAACGTAAGAATTTTTGGATAATTACACGTATACTGACAGATACACATGTTCAGACAAATTGCTTATTCTCCCATACTTTTTATCTCTTTCTCCCCCCCCCCCCCCCCTCTCTCTCTCTCTCTCTCTCTCTCTCTATCTATCTATCTCTCTATCTATCTATCTATCTCTCTCTCTCTCTCTCTCTCTCTCTCTCTCTCTCTCTATCTATCTATCTATCTATCTATCTATCTATCTATCTATCTATCTATCTATCTCTATGTCTCTCTCTATCTAACTCTTCCTCTCCATCTCCCTCTCCCTTCCCCCTTCCCCTCCCTCCCTCCATCCCTCTCCCTCTCCTTTTCCCTCTCTCCCTCTCCTTCTCCCTCTCTTTTTCCTTCCCTACCTCTTTCTCCCTCTCCCTTTCCCTCTCCCTTTCTCCTTCTCCCTCTCCCTCTCCCTTTCTCCCTCTCCCTCTCTCCCTCTCTCCCTTTCATGCCTCTCCCTCTGCCTTTCATCCCACTCCCTCTCCCCCTCTCCCACTCCCTCTCCCTCTCCCTTTCATCCCTCTCCCTCTCCCTCTCCCTTTCATCCCTCTCCCTCTCCCTTTCTCCTTCTCCCTCCCTTTCTCCTTCTCCCTCTCCCTCCCTTCCTCCCTCTTTGATTTAATAATAAGCCCTCATCCTCGAGACCTCCACCTAAATAATTATTTACACGATATAGTTGCCGCTTCGACATTTTTTTTCTTTTTTTATCTCTTCTTTCGCATCCATCGTCAAAGTTTCTACGCGTCTGTGCCGCCTCCGTCGGTGAATGATGCATGAGGAACATTACGCCCGCACGCTGATACAAAAAAAAAAAAAAAAAAAAAAAAACTCCATTAGATCAATAGGTAGACGAAGGATGTGTTTTTGTTTCTCATTAGGTTGAGATTAAGATTACGAAGCGTGTGAAGAGATGATGACATGTATTGTGGGAGTGATGGGGATGGATGCTTAGTGATGTTGGGATTGTGTTTTCGGTTGTTGGTGTTGTATGGTGGTGGTGGTGGTGATGTTGGTGATGATGTTGTTGGGGGTTATGATGAAAATCACACTATTACAACAACTATCTTTTTTTTCAATTTTCATTATCACTTTTATTTTTATTACCATCATTATCACCATCATCATTAGTTGTGATAGTAGTAGTAGTAGTAGCAGTTGTATTTCTACGACTACTACTACCAATACTACTACTACTTATCCTACTACAACTACTACTATCACATTTATCAATTCATCTTTGCAGTTATTCCCATCATCTGAACCATTGTTGTCAGTATAATTGTAATCTTATTATAGTCTAATTATAGTCCATATTACTATCATTATTATAAAAAAAGACAGCTAACTGCCTCATGAATTGCACTAGAAGTTGGACCAGAGGCATGAGCA
The DNA here is from genome assembly GCA_017312705.2 of Penaeus japonicus. Classification (NCBI taxonomy): domain Eukaryota; kingdom Metazoa; phylum Arthropoda; class Malacostraca; order Decapoda; family Penaeidae; genus Penaeus; species Penaeus japonicus. Next base: position 77,344 of record BOPN01001402.1, read on the forward strand.
CCAGTCTCATTCATAACCTCACTCAATCAAAACCAAATGATCGAGTTTGAGTAAATGGGAATACACAGACCTTCAATCTCTGTGTGCATAGTTGTGGTTGGTCAGTGGAAGATTTGGCAACGTAATGTTTGTCTGTTTTTTTTAATTATTATTAATGGTGGTGGTTATGTAATGATGAAGGTATGTATGTATTTGTCATCATGGAGGCGTTTACAGATAGACTTGCAAGACATTTGTCACGATGGAATAGTAGCGTTATTGAGAGGAACATTTGTATATGCAAATGAATGTGTATATATAGTATATATATATATATATATATATATATATATATATATATATATATATATATATATATATATATATATATATATACATATATATAGTATATATATATATATATATATATATATATATATATATATATATATATATATATATATATATATATTCAAAGAATGAACTAGAGCGAGAGAGAGAGAGAAAAGTATGTGAACATCAGCACGTGTGTATCTGCCACAGAACACAACCGGAATTATCCTCCCACAAAGAAACATCCACCAAACCCATAAAACTGACAAGACGAAAGGATTAAAAAAAAAAAAAATTGAAATAAAGAGCGACAAACGCAAATGATTACCAAAGCCGTGAATGGAAGGGAGATAGATGGACGATTAAGAAAAAAAAAAAAAAAAGCCGGAAAGTGAAGAAACGGGACGAAATAATAAGACGTATAGGTGACGGCGCTGGTGCAGGTGTTCCGAGTGGCTTGTAAGTCATCTTGTATATTAGAAGCGGAACCAACACTGATGTCTGGGCGAGAGGGAGTCTCAGATAAGCGTCAGTGGGCCTTTATCCGAACGTTTTTTTCTTTTTTCTTCTTTTTCTTTTTTTTTCTTTTTTTTTTTTTGTTTTTTTTTGTTTTTTACACACACACACACACACACACACACACACACACACACACACACACACACACACACACATATATATATATATATATATATATATATATATATATATGTATGTATGTATGTATGTGTGTATGTATGTATGTGTTTGTGTGTGTGTGTGTGTGTGTTTTTGTTTGTTTTTTATTCATCGATTTGTATTTCTTTGTTTTTTTTCTATTCACTTCTGTTTGCTTATTATTTTTTTAGACGTTCTTATTTTTTCATCTTCAGTGTTTAAAACTAAAGTGTGTGTTTTTAACTTCCTTTCAAAGTGGGTTTCCAACTTCCCCTCACCTCCCCTCACCTCACCTCACGTCTTTTTTCACTAACCTCACCTCATGTCATTTTGCCCTTACCTCACCCCTGGTCATTGTTCTCTCACCTCACCTCATGTCATTTTCCTTTCACCTCACCTCACCTCTTACATCACAAGGAAATAGAACGCAAAGATTTTCCCTCCCTCTATTCCTCCTTCATTTACCCTTGCCTCTCCCCCACCCCAGTCTTCCCTCCCTCATTCCCTCAGTCTCTCATTCCCTTTGCCTTTCTTTCCCTCAGTCTCTCATTCGCTTTGTCTCTCATTCCTTAAGTCTCTCATTCCCACAGTCTCTCATTCCCTCAATAACTAATTCCCTCAGCCTCTCATTCCCTCAATAACTCATTCCCTCAGTCTCTCATTCCCTCAGTCTCTCCTTCCCTCAGTCTCTCATTCCCTCAGTCTCTCATTCCCTCAGTCTCTCCTTCCCTCAGTCTCTCATTCCCTCAGTCTCTCCTTCCCTCAGCCTCTCATTCCCTCAGTCTCTCATTCCCTCAGCCTCTCATTCCCTCAGTCTCTCATTCCCTCAGTCTCTCCTTCCCTCAGCCTCTCATTCCCTCAGTCTCTCATTCCCTCTAAGTCTCTCATTCCCTCAGTCTCTCATTCCCTCTAAGTCTCTCATTCCCCCAGTCTCTCATTCCCTCAGTCTCTCATTCCCTCTAAGTCTCTCATTCCCTCAGTCTCTCATTCCCTCAGTCTCTCATTCCCTCTAAGTCCTCATTCCCTCTAAGTCTCTCATTCCCTCAGTCTCTCATTCCCTCATTCCCTCAGTCTCTCATTCCCTCAGTCTCTCATTCCCTCAGTCTCTCATTCCCTCAGTCTCTCCTTCCCTCAGTCTCTCCTTCCCCCAGTCTCTCATTCCGTCAGTCTCTCCTTCCCTCAGTCTCTCATTCCCTCAGTCTCTCCTTCCCTCAGTCTCTCATTCCCTCAGTCTCTCATTCCCTCAGTCTCTCATTCCCTCAGTCTCTCATTCCCTCAGTCTCTCCTTCCCTCAGTCTCTCATTCCCTCAGTCTCTCATTCCCTCAGTCTCTCATTCCCTCAGTCTCTCCTTCCCTCAGTCTCTCCTTCCCCCAGTATCTCATTCCGTCAGTCTCTCATTCCCTCAGTCTCTCATTCCCTCAGTCTCTCCTTCCCTCAGTCTCTCATTCCCTCAGTCTCTCATTCCCTCAGTCTCTCATTCCCTTTGCCTTTCTTTCCCTCAGTCTCTCATTCCCTCAGTCTCTTATTCCTTAAGTCTCTCATTCCCTCAGTCGCTCATTCCCTTCGTCTTTCATTCCCTCAGTCTCTCATTCCTTCAATAACTCATTCCCTCAGTCTCTCATTCCCTCATTCCCTCAGTCTCTCATTCCCTCAGTCTCTCATTCCCTCAGTCTCTCCTTCCCTCAGTCTCTCATTCCCTCAGTCTCTCCTTCTCTCAATCTCTCCTTCCCTCAGTCTCTCCTTCCCTCAATCTCTCCTTCCCCCAGTCTCTCCTTCCCTCAGTCTCTCCTTCCCTCAGTCTCTCATTCCCTCAGTCTCTCATTCCCTCAGTCTCTCCTTCCCTCAGTCTCTCATTCCCTCAGTCTCTCATTCCCTCAGTCTCTCCTTCCCTCAGTCTCTCCTTCCCTCAGTCTCTCCTTCCCTCAGTCTCTCATTCCCTCAGTCTCTCATTTCTTCATTCCCTCAGTCTCTCATTCCCTCAGTCTCTCATTTCTTCATTCCCTCAGTCTCTCATTCCCTCAGTCTCTCATTAGACGGCGAAGAAACTTTGCGATTCTCGGAGGGATCGGATCGGGCAAGGAAGGGACGGGAATGAACGGGAATTAATGGGAATTGAAGGTGGGGATTATTGGGAACGAGGAGGGAAAGAGGTGGGATTTATGAGGCCGAAGAGATACGGGACAATTGGAGGGGATTTATGTATGTTTTTTTTTCTTTTTTCTTTTTTTTTAATCGTATAAGTTATACTCACATGGTCCGTTCTATCTCACTTGCTCTCTTTGTCTATGTGTATGTCTTTTTCTTTTTCTTTCTCTCTCTTTCTTGTCTATTATGTCTCTCTCTCTGTCTGTTGCTCTCTCTCTCTCTCTCTCTCTCTCTCTCTCTCTCTCTCTCTCTCTCTCTCTCTCTCTCTCTCTCTCTCTCTCTCTCTCTCTCTCTCTCTCTCTCTCTCTCTCTCTCTCTCTCTCTCTCTCTCTCTCTCTCTCTCTCTCTCTCTCTCTCTCTCTCTCTCTCTCTCTCTCTCTCTCTCTCTCTCTCTCTCTCTCTCTCTCTCTCTCTCTCTCTCTCTCTCTCTCTCTCTCTCTCTCTCTCTCTCTCTCTCTCTCTCTCTCTCTCTCTCTCTCTCTCTCTCTCTCTCTCTCTCTCTCTCTCTCTCTCTCTCTCTCTCTCTTTCTCCCTTTCTCTCTCCGTTCCTACCTCTCTTCTAGCTAATACAGATTTTTAAAAATATTTACATGATTATTCATATTTAAAAGTTCGTAAAACCTGTACTATCTCCCTTGCCTTATTACCAAGATCGTGAACGTATGAGGAAAAAGAAAAAAATACAGAAACAATATGACACCAAAAGTTAAATCATATCAAATAAATCAAATAGATTAGATAAAAGTCTCCTGTTCGTCAAAATGGGAACAAAAAGAAAGAAATAAAAAGAAAGAAAGAAAAAAACAATAAACAAAAGCGTACACCGAAAGACGTAAATCACACGTCGTTTGTGTGTGTCACCTGCTTTCGGAAAATGTTACAATGAGACGAGATTTCGATGTGACAGCTGGCGGACATCCCCTCCTCCCTCCCTCCCTCCCTCCCTACCTTCCTCTCATTCCTCTCTCCCTCCCTCCCTTCATCTCATCCCCTCCTCCCTCCCTCCCTCTCTCCTTCCCTACCTCTCCTTCCCTCCCTCCCTCCCTCCTTCTCTTCCTCCCTCTCTTCCTCTCATCCCCTCCTCCCTCCCTTTCTCCTTCCCTCCCTTCTTCTCATCCCCTCCTCCCTCCCTCCCTCTCTCCCTCCCTCCCTTCCTCTCATCCCCTTCTCCCTCCCTCTCTCCCTCTCTCTCTCCCTACCCTCTCACACCCTTAATCTCCCCTAACTCCCTGGTCATCCTCCTTCTCCCTCCGTCTCATACCCTCAACCCCCTCCACTCCCCTCTCGTCCTCCCTCTCCTTTCCTCTCACCCTTCTCTCCCTACCCTCTCACAATCTCTCACCTTACCTCTCCCTTTCTCTCTCACACACACTCTCTAACTCTATCTAATCTTCCTCTCTCTCCTTCTCATACCCTCTCATACCCCCCCCCCCCTCTCTCTCTCTCTCTCTCTCTCTCTCTCTCTCTCTCTCTCTCTCTCTCTCTCTCTCTCTCTGTCTCGGAAAAAATGAGAGAGAGAGAGAGAGAGAGAGAGAGAGAGAGAGAGAGAGCGTGAGACAGAGAGAGAGAGAGAGAGAGAGATAGATAGATAGATAGAGATAGATAGAGGCAGAGAGACAGAAATAACGGCTGAGAGAAAGAGAGCGAGAAACAGAGACTGATACAGAGAGATAGATAGATAGATAGATAGATAGAAAGAGAGAGAGAGAGAGAATGAAAGAGAAAGAGACATATATAGCGACAGATCGACGGAGAGAGAGAGAGAGAGAGAGAGAGAGAGAGAGAGAGAGAGAGAGAGAGAGAGAGAGAGAGAGAGAGAGAGAGAGAGAGAGAGAGAGAGGCGAAGAGAAAGAGAGAGAGAGAGGCGAAGAGAAAGAGAGAGAGAGAAAGAGAAAGACAGAGAGAGAGAGAGAATAAAAGAGAAAGAGAGAGAGAGAATAAAAGAGAAAGAGAGAGAGAGAATAAAAGAGAAAGAGAGAGAGAGAATAAAAGAGAAAGAGAGAGAGAGAGAATAAAAGAGAAAGAGAGAGAGAGAGAGACCG
>BOPN01001402.1:87500-90000 GCA_017312705.2 Penaeus japonicus
CCTCCTCCTCCTCCTCCTCCTATTCTTCTTCTTCCTCCTCTTCCTCCTTCCTCCGCCTCCTCTTCCATCCTCCTCCTTCCTCCATCCTCATCTTCACAATCCCCTCCCACCAACCCTTCCCTCCCCACCCCTCCCACCCCAACACCTCCCCAATCCACCCCTCCCCACATTTCCCCTCCCCACCCCTCACACCCCTCCCACCCTTCCCACCCCTCCCCTCCTTCCCCTCCCACCCCAACACCTCCCCACCCCTCCCCTCCCCTCCCCACACACAGTCATTCATCTCACTCGGCATTACTCCCCAACCTCTCGTAATTAGATATTCCTGAACGAGTGAAAAAAAAAAAAAAAAACTCTCTGAGAAGACGAGAAACAATGCCGTTTGTGTTATTAATCATATTCCTGGCGTCATTTTCCTTAAGAAAAAAAGAGAGAAAAAAATAGAATAAAAAAATTTAAAAGTGAAGATAAGAAAATGGCGAGAAAGTAAGGGGGAGGGGGGTAGGGAGGGGGGAGAAACTTATATAGTAGGGTTTTTTTTTTTTTTTTTTTTTTTTTTTTTTTAGCGGATTAGAGGTTTTCCATTTTGTACTTACCTAATTGTTTTTGTAAAATAGTCGAGATTATAATTATACTAAGCCAGTATTAATATTTTAGTGGGTGCTTGGTCTTAGCACACCTGGCATTGTAAAATAAAAATATATATTTCTGTACTATATATATATATATATATATATATATATATATATATATATATATATATATATATATATATATATATATATACATACATACATATATATGTATATATATATATATATATATATATATATATATATATATATATATATACATATATATACATACATACATATATATATATATATATATATATATATATATATATATATATATATATATATATATTACACATATATGTACATATACATATACACACACACACACACACACACACAACATACACCTGCATAGTGACAGATGATTATACAAACAGGTCAGTGGATTGAACGTGAGTTTGTGTATGCGTGTGTGTGTGTGTGTGTGTGTGTGTGTGTGTGTGTGTGTGTGTGTGTGTGTGTGTGTGTGTGTGTGTGTGAGTGTGTGTGTTAGTTACTTTACTATTATCATCATAATCATCCTCATCAATGTTATCACAATTATTCTGGTTTCTGTCATATTTCACATATTTATTTATCAATCTACTAACCTATCTATTTATCTTTGCATCTATTATTAATAAATTTCGTCCTACGACCACTTTATTCATCAACTATGACCTACGAGCGAAGCTGACATGCTCGTACACACTTTCAATATTAATTTTCTCTCTCTCTCTCTCTCTCTCTCTCTCTCTCTCTCTCTCTCTCTCTCTCTCTCTCTCTCTCTCTCTCTTTCTTTCTCTCTCTCTCACTCACTCACTCTCATCCCTGCTCTCTCCTCCCCTCTCTCCCTTTTACCCTTCCCTCTCTTTCTCTTCTTCCTCCTCTCACTCTCCCCCCTCCCTCTCTCTCCTCTCCTTTCCCCTTGTACCCCCCCCCCCCCCATCCACCAGTCCATGGATGATAAACAAGACTCACAGGCATTATATCCTCCCTCCTCCCTCCCTCTCCCTACCCTCACCCCTACCCTCAACCCCCCCACCCCATCTCACCTTCCCCCATCTCGCCCCCCCCCCCCCGAGGTCCTTATTATCTTGAAGAACATGAGGGTAATTAGAGAAGATTAATAGTCAGCCTTGATTAAAACTTCCATGTGACGATGAGGCAGGTTCAGGACAGCGCTTTTCTATGAGTTGAAATTTGATTATGTAATTCTTGTCATAACGTGGCGGGAAGGGCGGTTATGGAGGGGGGGGGGGGTAAGGGGTGGTGTGGGAGGAAGGGGAAGAGGGGGGAGGGACTGGTGGGGGAATGGGTGGTTGGGTTGGGGGTGGGGGGGGAGAAGAAGAGCCTTGGATTACCTTTTTCCTTTTTTTTCTAGGTCTCTTTCTCTCTCCTTCCTATTGTTTTTTTTTTCCTCTCTCTCTCTCTCTTTTTTCCTGAGTTTTAACCTTCCTCTCCTCGCTATTCCATTCTACAACTTCCTCCCCCTTGCCCCTCCCTCCCCTAGCCATTCCCCTCACCTCTCCTCCTCAGCCATTCCTCTGCCCTCCCTCCCTCACCTTGCCATACTCCCCTCACCCCTCCTCTAATATTCCCCTTACCCTCCCTCCCTCCTCTAGCCATTCCCTCACCCTCCCTCCTCCTTCTCTTTGTTAGTCTCTCACCCTCCCTCTTCCCCTAGCCATTCCCCCTCACCCTCACTCCTCCCCATTCCCACCTCACCCTCTCCCCTCCTCCCTAGCCATTCCCCTCACCCTCCCTCCTCCCCTAGCCATTCCCCTCACCCTCCCTCCTCCCCTAGCCATTCCCCTCACCCTCCCTCCTCCCCTAACCATTCCCTTTTCCCTCCCTCCTCCCCTAGCCATTCCCCTCACCCT
>BOPN01001402.1:102500-105000 GCA_017312705.2 Penaeus japonicus
TTAAATATAAAGAAAAAAACATAAAAAGCTTATACCAAAGTTTTCAAAAACCTCAGGCTGCTGAGAGGGAAAACCAGAGTCTGAAGAAAACACACACACACACACACACACACACACACACACACACACACACACACACACACACACACACACACACACACACACACACACACACACACACACACACAAACAAACAAACAAGCAACCAAGTACACATACAAACAAACACTCTCCCGACGCCCTTGCCACGTTATCAAACGATGTTGCAAGAAAATGATAAAAGCTAATCAGTGCCGCTCATCCTCTACCGAGTCCATCAAGTAGATAAAGAACTCGTAAATAAATTAACTCGTCAATCAAGTTAATAGACAGTTATTGATCCTTTATCACACTGCAAAAAAAAAATGAAACTAGAGCTTAGAAATATTACTAAGACACACGAAGGTAATTAAAAGGGAAGTTAGCAGACTTTTCTCATTTTTATTCCTAATAAGTACTTGAGAGAAGAGACATAGAAGCATATATCTTAAAAATAGACTCCCTTTCTCCCTTACCTTTCCCTTTGTTATTGATAATTACGTAAGGCTAGATATGAAACAACAAACGTAACTAAAAGATACCGCTTTTGTTTACATTAACTTCTTTCCTCATTATAATTCAATGTACACAAGGCAAATAAACTACACACTAACTTATATATAAGACAAAATACAAAAATTAAATGGAACTAGAATGAAACACCTTTCGCTTCATTAATGTTTAACTAAAACATTTAGCAAAATGCAAAACAGTTCAAATTCACTGAGAAAAATAAAACACTTTCCACACACCAATAAAACATACACTTAAGAGACAGCCATTCATTACTTCACATACGTCAACATATAACCAGGACGCATAAATACATGCGTACATACGTCGCTTTGTAACACTTACACATACTTACACATTACACTTAAATATAACGCAAGACGAAGCAATACATATGTATCTTTAAAAAAAAGAACACATCCTTATTATTGAAAATACAAACGTACCTTGAAACCGAATGACATAAACACGTGTATGAGACACAACAAATGTCTATTTCCCATCTCTTTATCGATACATAGATACATGAAATACTTATTTATGCATCTTGAAAGATAGGATACAATTCCTCTACTAATTATTTCCAATACACAAAAAAAACACAAACCTTCAGTGACACAAGCCAGAGTGACACACGTAAAAAAAAGTCACACAAAGCCAGACATAACGCATGGATCAGTTTGCAGCCTTCAACAGGAAACACTACGCAGATTTACATATACTCATAATCTCTCTCTTTATCATTACGTACCTTACACACAAAACACAAAGTTGCAGAACTAGTCACACAAACGCACGCAAGCAACACACACAAGCAACTCACACACAAAAACACACAACCCGCCATAACGGTCGCGTAAGTTCACATCCGTCTACATGAAACAAGACATAGAAATACACCCACCCACAAACCTCTCTCTTTATGATCAAATAAACACAAAACACCCCTTAAAAAAACCACAAAAACCGAAACCAAACACACACACACACACACACACGTAGACACACACACACACACAAATAAACATCCCATAAATCGCGCATTGGTTCACATCCTCCAACAGGTGGGTGAGACAATGGCCGTCCCTTCAGCGATGCGTCAGACGCGGTACATTCAATTTTCCTCGCGGATCGAAATGCGGTTTGGGGAACTGTACCGTAATACCATTATAGGTCGGCTCTTCTGGCTGAATTATTCGGTTCTTTATGTCGTTTGGTGGGTGATGTATGGGGGACGGGTGGGAGAGGGATGGGGAAGGGGGAGAGGGAGGTGGAGAGGGGGGAGACATGGGGAAGGTGGAGGGGGGGGGAGACATGGGGAAGGTGGAGGGGGGGAGACATGGGGAAGGTGGAGGGGGGGGAGACATGGGGAAGGTGGAGGGTGGGGAGACATGGGGAAGGTGGAGGGGGGGAGACATGGGGAAGGTGGAGGGAGGGGACACATGGGGAAGGTGGAGGGGGGGGAGACATGGGGAAGGTGGAGGGAGGGGACACATGGGGAAGGTGGAGGGGGGGGAGACATGGGGAAGGTGGAGGGGGGGAGACATGGGGAAGGTGGAGGGGGGGAGACATGGGGAAGGTGGAGGGGGGGAGACATGGGGAAGGTGGAGGGGGGGGAGACATGGGGAAGGTGGAGAGAGGGGGAGACATGGGGAATTTAGGGAGGGGGGGAGACATGTGGAAGGTGGGGAGGGGGAGACATGGGGAAGTTGGGGAGGGGGGAGACATGGGGAAGGTGGAGAGAGGGGGAGACATGGGAAGGTGGAGAGGGGGGGAGACATGGGGAAGTCCTTGCTAGTAGTATTCATTAATTTTTTTATTAATGTTTTTATCTATATATGATCATCGTTTTATTATAGTTATCATTATCATCGTGATTGTTATTATCATTATTGCCGATATCATTATC
>BOPN01001402.1:117500-125000 GCA_017312705.2 Penaeus japonicus
CAAGAAAACTTTATATATCATATATTCTCTACTTTCCGACTCTCAGCATTCGTTTCTAAGCACTCGGGAAAGTTAAAAGACACACAAAAAAACTTGTTTCTCTGCTCTCTGACTCTTAAAATATCAACCTAGAAAAAAATAACGATAAAAAAAAAAAAAAAAAAAAAAACAATGGATCCGTTATAAAGTCTCCGCTTCCTCTTTTTCCAATATTTGTTTACGTGTAGATTAGAAAGCTGATCAACAAACATGACAAATCTATTTTACGTAACGAAGATACACATTTGATCTTCACGAAGGCGTCGCATTAAGGTTTAGCAAGAGACGGAGATGCAGTGAAGAGGTATTCAATCTGGGAGGTTTTGTCACGTGCAAAACTTGTTTACAATTCATCAATTGGTATTGAGAATCGCTGTATCTGACGATGGTCTTGGCAAAGGGATTCTGGAATGTCCTTTTTGTATTAATCTCTCTCTTTCTCTTTCTTTCTTTCTCTCTCTCTCTCTTTATCTCTCTCTATCTCTCTTTATCTCTCTCTCTATCTATCTATCTCTTTCGCGCTCTCTCTCTCTCTCTCTATCTATCTATCTATCTCTCTTTCTCTCTCTCGCTCTCTCTGTGTCTCTCTCTCTCTCTCTCTCTCTCTCTCTCTCTCTCTCTCTCACTCTCTCTCTTTCATTTCCTCCCTCCCCCCCGTCTATCTTTCTCTCTCTCTCTCGCACACACACACACTTACACATACATACACACACACACACACACTTACACACACACTTACACAACCACGCCCACGCACACACGCGCCACTACACTAATCACCTGTTTTTAGCGAGGAAATTCTCAGCCATCGACAGCTGATCACTTTAATTACACTAAAACGGATTAAGAAGATTAGGGTAGGGGGGGAAAGGGGGGAAGAGAGAGTAGGGGGTGAGACGATGGGGGGGAGAGTTGTCTCGCCAAATATTTCTGCGGTTTGTCGTTCGATTTTTATGGTTGTTATATATATATATTTTTTTTTCCAATAATGAAGTTTAGGTTTATAGTTTCGAAAATTTTGTATAGGCTTCTGGAAGTGTTTATGTGTGTGGGTGTTTGTGTTTATTGGTGTGTGTGTGTATGTGTATGTGTATGTGTACGTTTGTGTCCTTGGGTAAGTTGTTCGGTGTTTGTGTGTATGTGTATGTTTGTGTCCGTGGGTGTGATTGTGATCGCTCGTGTGTTTATTTACTCTTACGTTGTTATTGACCAAAGTTGCCTTAGCATATCATGGTCTAAGATTATTGTAATAATCTTTATATCTATATAAATATTATCATTGCCATTATCATCATCATTATCATTACTGTTGTTGCTGCTCCAAGACAATGAAAAGATAAAGGAATAGATAAAGATATTTCAGTATCTTGGAAAACTTAATTTCTTTTGAAATCCTGTTCTGTTCTTATTATTTTATCAGACACTAAATGGAATACAGATTTTAATATAGATTTAGTCGTAAAGCTATCTAAGCCTATGAAACACAATTTCCATATCCTAATTTTCCAAAAGGAAAACCAAAACATCCCTAGCGTTGCATATCGAAACAAAAACTAAAAAACACCTTGCATATTTTTTCCCCCAGCATCTAACAGAAATATCTTGCAAATTGCAGATTCAACAGCGAGCAACACCGACAGCGATGGGAGCAGATTACACGTGAGATAGATGACCGAGGGACCTATGACCTCACACAGACAGAACTGGTTTACGGCGCTAAGCTCGGCTGGAGAAATTCACCAAGGTGTATCGGCCGTATCCAGTGGTCGAAGTTGCAGGTACGTGGATTTCGAAGTGCACTGGATATCACAGATTTTTTTTTTTTTTTTTTTTTTTTTTGTAGGGTATGAAACTTGTTTGTTTTTTTTCCCAAATTCTTATTTTTCTTATATAAATCCTTATCATGTTACTATCAACACGGTTCTACTACTTTGGTTTGAAGTTACATCTATCAGGTTCTTCATTCAAGTGTTTTTTTTCACGGTGTAAGCCTGTGAGAAAATTTTTGCAATGTCTCGTAAACAACTCTGTAGACCTACCATGTGGATAAATCTTTGACTGAATCATTCTTTGATGAGGATATCATGAATAAGTTTTCATTCTTGTTTGGTTGTTTCGTCACGAGTATGTATATATATATTTTTTTTTTCTTATTCATGTAGTTTTTTTTTTTCATCCGTATCTTTTTAACTAACATATGATTAAAAACCGGATATCACGTCTCTATAACGGGTCATTGTGTGTGTGTGTGTATGTGTGTGTGTGTGTCTGGGTGCGTGTGTGTGTGTTTGTGTGTGTGTGTGTGCGTGTGTGCGTGTATCGTAATAAACAAAAAAACGAACAAAAAAATCTAAAGACACATGTAGAGAAATTCATATTCAAAGTTACCGCTTGTAACTATCAGCAGAAAGGTCACAGATGATATAACGCATATTACATCGACGAAGTTCAAGAGAAAGGGGCTCAATGTTGGCTTGCAAAGTCACTAATGCAGACATTGAAAAAGTATATGAAAGTCATAAAGGGGATGAATTCGTGACACTAACTATTTTACTCGAGACTGATTTTTAAAAAGTCAAATGACAATGTCCGAGTCATGTTGATACAAACAAAACACACACACACACACCTATGTGTGGATTTATGTGCATACATACACATATGTATGTATGTGTGTGTATATATATATTATATATATATATATATATATATATATATATATATATATATATATATATATATACATATATCAGGTATAACGCCAAATATGCAAAAACCCATGCCTGATAATACTCACCGAAGACGGATGGCCAGCAAGAGGAAAGAACGATGTAAGAGAATTATCATATCCCCAGAATATGGTGCAGTCACCGTACCCATCCATGGTGCCTTGAACGGCGAGGCTCGGGTATGCATAATGTAGATATTATAAGGAACATCTGAAAGAAAGTCGAAAGATTGAAAATTCCAGATCCCAATTTTATTCTTTTTTTTTTTTTTTTTTTTTTTTTGGGGGGGGGGGGGGGGGGGGGAAGGGTATAGACGTGAATATGAGAACCAAATATGAGAGCTCGCATCACCTCCCTCCTCCTCCCTCCCCCCTCCTCCCCACAAAAAAGGGGGAAAAGGGTTATTTGAGTTTTGATGGGACGGAATTACTCTCGTTTCATCACCACGTACTAGAATATTCGGATGAAAGCTCCATTTTCTCACGTAATGCATGACTTGAACTTGTGAATAACTTTACATAGAATAAAGTACTTCCTTCAGGGTTCTATGGGCGAATACATATCACACCCATGATCTTTAAAGTAAAAGATGAATATTTTCAAATTCATACAAACTAGGTCATTTCTGTTTTCTTTTCTTCTTTTTTTTTTTTTGGGGGGGGGGTAGGGGTAGGGAAAGGAGTTGGGGTATAGCAATAGAAGATAAAAGTGGGAAGGATTTTTGTTTTCAATTCTTCAGTCTTATGAAAAGGGTTGATAATTACTGTTTAAGATTATAAGAATGTCTATATTAACATTATACTCATAACGCAACGATAGATACAAAATGCATTTATGGCAGTGCACATTATTTTAATCATAATGAGATACGTGAAATACTGATCTCTCATCTCTCTCTCTTCTATCCCTTTCTATTTCTTCTCTCTCTCTCTCTCTTTCTTTCTTCTATCTATTTATCTTTCTTTTCTCTCTCTCTCTTCTATCCCTTTCTCTTTCTTCTCTCTCTCTCTTCTATCCCTTTCTCTTCCTTCTCTCTCTCTCTTCTATCCCTTTCTCTTTCTTCTCTCTCTCTCTTCTATCCCTTTCTCATTTTTTTCTCTCTCTTCTCTCTCGTTCTCTTCCTTCTCTCTCTCTTCTCTCACTTCTACCCCTTTCTCTTCCTTCTCTCTCTCTCTTCACTCACTTCTATCCCTTTCTCTCTCTCTCTCTGAAATGAGTTACTCTACTGGGATCGTTCAGAGCACCTTACAAATAACTGGCCGGAACAGGGAAACTAGCTATCAGCTTTACGTGTTTTAGTAAGGTAAGAAGCACGATACAGCGCGGCTAGATAAATGGGACGTCTTGCTAGAAAAATGCAGAAGCCACTGTGGCTGGACTTAGGCTTCGACCTGCCTACTATCCCATCCTGGGATAAGCCGACTATCCCGTAGAGGTCACTAGCGGACAGACAGACTGGGAGGGAGAGGTCTTTCCCAGATGAAGGTCACTAGTGGTGAATTAGTGTCTTGCGAGGTCACCTGTCTTGACCTCCGCTGGGGAAGTAGCTACAAAGACGTGGAGGGTATGTGGTTATGTTTAAAGCGTGGTGTGGGTGCATTGTTTTGCTTGCGGCGCCATTTTGAAAGAGGCAAATGCAAGAGTATATATCCTGATTTATTGACTTATAATCTCTCTCTCTCTCTCTCTCTCTCTCTCTGTCTTTATATCTCTCTCTCTTTCTTTCTCTCCAGTTAGGGGGAAGGGGAGGGTAGAGAGAGAGATAGATAGAGAGAGAGAGAGTCAGGAGGGGTAGTGTAGGGGAGGGAGGGAGGGTATGGGGGAGGGTATAGGAGGGTGTGGGGGCTCCATCAAGCGGTGAATAAATACATGTGATCAGTAGTCCTGCCAGGTGTGGGCCTCTTCACGCTCCAGAATCTCTCCGCCTCTTGGGAGAGAGAGGGGGAGGGGGGGGGGGGGGGGGGGGGGGGGCGAGGAGGGTGAAATGAAGGAATCTTAAAGTAATGAATATTTGTTGTTTGGCTATATCTACTTAGCTATCTATCTGTCTTTATCTAAATTTATATCTTTTTCTATCCTTATTTTCATATATATATATATATATATATATATATATATATATATAGTTTACATATTTCTTCCTTTAATCATCCATTCATATCTCTATCTACCATACATTCAAAGAATCACCCAACAGTTCATTCACAGAATCATACACACACAAACATACATGCCAACGAAAATAAAGAAAAGAGACAACGCAATGGCGATCCATGTTAAACCTCCTTTTATCCTCAATTCAAGAGATAATTAAAGGTACACCAGAGCGTGAAAAACACCCCTTTCAAAGGCCTTGTAAAACACTTTGAAGATCCCCGCCCATCTCACTTTACTCTGGGCCTAAAGACACCAAAAGAGATAACACTTTACAATAAGAGAGAGTTTGGGAAAGAAGCCCTCTGTCGGTCTAAGGTTTTCAGCGGTGAGCTTTCTCGTCTCTTTCACTCTTTCTTTCTCCCCCCTTTTTTATCTCTTGTTGTCCTTGCTCTTTCCTTTCATTATTATTGTTTTTTTCTTTTTCGTTAGTATCCGACTCTATCTTTCTCCTTTTCTATCTTCTCTATATTTCTTTTCTCTCTTTGCTCTTTCTTTTTCTTTCTTTTTTGCTCTTGTCTCTCCCTTTTCCGCCTTTCTCCTTCCTTCCCTCTCTCTCTTTCCACTTTTCCCTCCCTCTTTCTTTTTTCCTTTCCCTCCATCTCTGCCTATCCTCTCTCTCTCTCTCTCTCTCTCTCCCTCTCTCTCTCTCCCTCTCTCTCTCTCTCTCTCTTACTCTCTCTCTCTCTTTTTCTGCCCACCCTAATCTCACTTCTCTCATCCACTTCCCACTCTGACCCACCCTCACCCACTCTTATCCACCCACCTCCCCATCCACACCCGCTCACCCTCACCCACTCTCATCCACCCACCTCCCCACCCGCACCCGCTCACCCACCACATCCACCCACCTTAACCCACCCACTCTAACCCACCTCTACCCTACCTCCTAACCCATCCGTACCCTACCTCCTAACCCACCTTAACCCACCCACCCTAACCCACCCCCACCCTACCTCCTAACCCACCCCTACCCTACCTCCTAACCCACCTCCCTACCCACACCCGCTCACCCACCACATCCACCCACCTTAACCCACCCACCCTAACGCAGCCCTACCCTACCTCCTAACCCACCCCTACCCTACCTCCTAACCCACCCCTACCCTACCTCCTAACCCACCCCTACCCTACCTCCTAACCCACCCCTACCTTACCTCCTAACCCACCTTAACCCACCCACCCTAACCCACCCCTACCCTACCTCCTAACCCACCCCCACCCTACCTCCTAACCCACCCCTACCCTACCTCCTATCCCACCCCTACCCTACCTCCTAACCCACCCCTACCCACCCCTACCCTACCTCCTAACCCACCCCTACCCACCCCTACCCTACCTCCTAACCCACCCCTACCCTACCTCCTAACCCACCTCCTCCTCCTCCTCCTCCTCCTCCTCCTGCTCGCTTCCAAGTCACGCCCACCGAGGCCAGGCAAACAGCTCGACCAGAGGATTAATCAGTATAGTGTTTGGAGAGTCAGATGCTGGGGTAGATGGGCGGTCCAGCACGGAGATGGGCGGGGGGAGATAAGGGGGCTGCAGTGGCGTGGGCGGCCGAGGGGATGATGGTGATGATGGTGATGATGATGGTGATGATGAAGGGAATGGTGATAAATATGATGCGGATGAAGATGATGGTGATGGTTGTGGTGATGATGGTGATGATAAAGATAATAATGATGATAAAGATAATAGTGATTATGATAATAATAGTGATGATGATCAGATTATTGATGAAGAGACTGTTACCAATTATTTCTTATCAATGTCAGGAATCTCACTACTCTTTTAGATAACTTTATTACCCTCATTGTTAATATTATCATCATCATTACCACTATCATCATCACCATTACCATTATCATTCCCATTAATAATACCACCATCAATACCACCATCAACATAATAACAATACTGGCTAATAGGACATCGTGGCTAATTGGACATTGCAAAGACATGATACCGCTAGGCTATCGACATAACATGAATTTATTTCCTTAAGTTTTCGTATTTGTGAAGAGGAAGAAGAGGAAGAAATGCAAAGAAAGAAAAAATAAATTTGAATTATCGTTGGCTCGTAAAATCCGCACGAGTTGTCACTTGGAAATGGAAGGAGGGCGGGAAAAGAGGAGAAGGAGGGAAGGAGGAGGGTAAGGGAGGGAAGAGAGGAAGGAGGGAAGAGAGGAAGGGAGGGGAAAGATGAGGAGGGAGAGAGGGGAAGGGAGGAAAGATGAGGAGAGGAAGAGGGGAAGGGAGGAGGAAGGAAGGGGAGGGAAGGAAGGAAGGGGGAGTGAGAGAGATGGAGAGGAAGGAGAAGGAGGGAGGGAGGGAGGTTGAAGGAAGGGAGGAAGAAAAAGGAAATGAGAAAGGAAGGGAGGGAGGGGAGGAGGGAAGGGAGGAAGGAAGTAGAGAGGGAAAGAAGGACGGTGAGGGAGGGAAGGAGGGAGGGAAGGAAGGATGGGAGGAAGAAAAGGGGAGAGGAGGGAGGGAGGAGGGAAGGGTGGAGGAAAAGAGGAGGAGAGATAAAGGGGAGGAGGAGAAGAAGAAGAAGAAGAAGTAGAGGCGAGGAAAAGTA
>BOPN01001402.1:147500-155000 GCA_017312705.2 Penaeus japonicus
GTGGGAGGGTGGAGGGGTTGGGGCTAGGGGGGATGGGGGTGCTTGCTCGGGCGGTGGAGGTGTGAGGGGGTTTGGTCACGTCACGATAGGATGGGTAAATGGTTGAGTTTGTGGGTAAAAACGGAGGGAATAAACTAGGTAATGAATACATAAATGAATGAGAGAAATTTCATTTATGAAATGATAAAAAATTCGTGTGTTTTATTTTCTATCTAATTGTCGATTCTGATTTGTTTTTTGTACTAACGCACATATAACAAGACGTGAAATTACTAGTCTACATATAGAATTGCCATTACCAAAATGTCACATTCAAGACAACAAAATATAGTCTTCATAAAAACACATTCATGAAAATGAAGAATAGTTAAGTTCTCCCTCATCTTGGGTGAATGAGAAAAAAATATAAAGATGTCACTGAAGAGATTAAGATCACAAATGGACAGAAGATGACTTGTAGAAGAAAAAAATCAAAGAATGAGAACGAGCATCTATAAAATCTTAGAATCACCTCGGGAAAAAAAAAAGAAGAAGACAATAGGTGCAGTAAACATGAACAATTTGGCCAATGGACGCCAACCATCTCCTTGGGCTTTTGTTATTCCTGAATCAACAGTTCTACCGCCCGAATTACCATTAATTACAGCAAAAGGGTGCCCAGGTTTGCCATTCCGGCTGTCTTTCCCTCTAGGCTTACGCAAAGTTTCGAAACTTTCGGTCGCATAAGAGCACTTTAGAGCAGAGGCTAAAGTTACAATTCCCCTTCAATTCTAGCACCACCTCGTCCCTCCGCCCCCCCCCCCCTTCCAAGTTGCCGGAATACTCGGTCATATGAAAAATTTAGCAACATTCGAGGACTCCGGCGAGATTATACGAATGTTGAGCCACTCGGGCCTCGAACTTTGCCGCAAAGTCTTGGCACGACTCGGAATAAAACACAAACAGCAAGTGCTGTCAGTTATCAGTGTTTCTTTTTTTTTATGTCATTTTAGGTCGTTTTGGAGACATTGCAAGAGAGAGAGAGTACTAGGGAGGGGTGGAGAAAGAGAATGAGAAAGAGAGAGAGAGAGAAAGAGAAGGGAAGAGAGAGAGAGAAGAGAAAGAGAGAGATAGAAGAGAGAGAGAAGAGAGAGAGAGAGAGAGAAAGAGAGAGGGAGAGAGAGAGAGAGAGAGAGAGAGGGAGATAGAAGAGGAGAGAGAGAATGCAACGCCTATAAAAGCTTGTCAGTAAATCAACATGTTCTTTACATTTTAGGCTCGTATCTCACAATGCAAATATACGTCCACCTACCCTCTGTGTGTTTTTGTGTTTAGATTTCGCGCTTGGCACGTAGGGGATCAGACATGAAACCACATTAAAGAAGACCTGCCTCGCTCAGGTGTCCCCTTCATAGCCTCGGGCAGATTCAAGAGGGGACGAGAGAGAGAGAAAAAATAACCGGAGGACGATAAAGGGTGTTCTTTTCTTCATAAATAGATTCAAACAATCGTACAATCAGACGCACGAATGTACGCACAACGAGAACACAGATGCGCGCACAGATAAACGCAAACTAATGATAAAAACGTTCTCTAAGATTTTTAAGAAAAAAAAAGATAGACTGTAATAAACATTTCATATTCATTCAAAGGCTAATAGCTTTATATCTTTCTGAAGATAAAGAGAAAGAGAGAAAACCTTAATAATGAATCGGTATATCTTGCTATCTTTGCTCACTTTGCGAAACTGTAGTGGAATGTAGCGTAAACTTCTGGAGTGAGCGATACTGTCTCTGCCATGCCTGTTGCGTCTGTCGTTAACATTCGTCATAGAGTTTTAATATTTCGGAAGATCGTTCCTTTTTTGTCTTTTCTTCCAATCCCTTTTTTTTCTTTTCTTTCGATTATTCATACCAATGATAACAGGTATTAGTAGCAGCACTAGTAATATTAATAAATCATGATTATTATCCCTTCCATCATCAAATGACTAGACTTCGCTGGTCAGACTTCAACGGCTCTGATAACATGACACAGCAGAAGGAAAAATACTTTGAAAATACTCTTGCTGGATAAGTTTTAGGGGCTAGAGAGAGAGAGAGAGAGAGAGAGAGAGAAAGAGAGAGAGAGAGAGAGAGAGAGAGAGAGAGAGAGAGAGAGAGAGAGAGAGAGAGAGAGAGAGAGAGAGAGAGAGAGAGAGAGAGAGAGTTAAACGGACGGACTAGGAAATAGATAGGCAAAAAGATATAGATACCCTACCTAAGAAGACATTACGACGAATATGATATACATACTGCATAAACATAATTTGTGTACATAATAAACATACATATTCATAGATAGATAAGCAGATAATATAACGAAAACACGCCGAAACGAATTCAAAAGTGCATTGAACATTAATTCAATGCACTTCTGATTAAAGGAAAAAAAAATATTTGAAAATTTTCTAAACCTCTACGTCCAAATGCCAAATTAAAACAAAAAATCATTGACTAATTAAATCTTAAAATAGATACTGAATTAACGTGTAAAAAATCAACTTGAACATGAAGAGGAAACGTGATAATGATGACCTTTGCCTCCCCCGTTCCATTTATTTTTATTTACTTATTCTTTTTGTTCATTTATTCATTCTTTTCTTCACTTATTCATTCTTCTATTCACTTATTCATATTTCCATTCACTTATTCATTCTTCTATTTACTTATCCATTCTTCTATTCACTTATTCATTCTTCTATTCACTTATTCATATTTCCATTCACTTATTCATTCTTCTATTTACTTATCCATTCTTCTATTCACTTATTCATTCTTCTATTCACTTATTCATTCTTCTATTTACTTATAAATTATTCTATTCACTTATTCATTCTTCTATTCACTTATTCATTCTTCTATTCACCTATTCATTCTTCCATTCGCTCATTCATCCTTCTATTCAGCTATTCATTCTTCCATTCGCTCATTCATCCTTCTATTCACCTATTCATTCATCTATCCACAGGTGTGCGTGAGGCTAGGATGGAAGCCCAAAGGAGGCAGGTGGGATGTGCTGCCCCTCGTCCTATCCGCTAATGGACACGACCCCGAGTGGTTCGACATCCCTCAGGATCTTATCTTAACGATACCCATCAGCCACCCTGAGTGAGTACGCAGAAGTGTGCGATTGACACGTGTTGAAAGGTAGAGAAAGAGTGAGACAGTGGGAGAGAGGGGGGCAAATAGGTAGATGGATATGCAAAACGAAGGGAAGATGATTGGAATGATAATAAAAAACATACTCAGACATTCTATGATATGATAACTTACCCTTCTTCCTCCTCTTCTACCTCCACCTCCACCACCACCACCACCTCCACTTCCACCACCATCTCCACTTACTCGTCTTCCTTCTCCCCCTCCACCTCCACCTCCACCTCCACCCACACCTCCTCCACCCACACCACCACCACCACCTCCACCACCATCCCCACCCACCCCCACCACCAACCTCCACCACCACCACCACCCCACCCACCTCCTCCACCCCCCCACCTCCTTTTCTTCTTCTTCCCCACCAGATACAAGTGGTTCAGTGACCTCGACTTGCAGTGGTACGCCCTCCCCGCCGTCGCATCGCTCATGTTTGACTGCGGGGGGCTGGAGTTTCCGGCAGCCCCCTTCAACGGCTGGTACATGGTGTCTGAGATCGGGACACGTGACCTGTGCGACCCTCATCGCTTCAACATTCTCGAGGTAAGGAGTCAAATACCTTTCTCTTTGAGAGCTGGAAGGACTTGGGGTGAAGGAGTGAAAAGAAGGAAGGAAGGAAGGAGAATTCTGAGAAAGGGAGATGCAAGATGAGGATGATGGAGAGATGGATGAATAGGTGAATAGATGAATGAATGAGTGAATGGAAGAATGAATATGTGAATGGAAGAATGAATAAGTGAATAGAAGAAGGAGTAAGTGAATGGAAGAATGAATGAGTGAATAGAAGAATGAATAAGTGAACAAAAGAATGAGACAATAAAAATAGATAAGCGAAGAGAAAAATAAATAAATGAATAAAATGAATAAGCGAATATAGGAATGAAGGAATGAATGACTTAATAGAGGAATGAATTAGTGAATAGAAGAATGAATAACTGAATAAAAGAATGAATCAGTGAATAGGAGAATTGATAAGTGAATAGAATGAAAAAGCGAATAGAGGAATGGATAAATGAATAGAAGATGAACAAGTGAATAAATGATGAATAGGTGAATAGTTGATGAATAACTGAAAAGAAGATGAATGAGTGAATAGGAAATGAATAAGTGGTTAGATGAATAGGATGGATGATGAAATAGAATGGTTGAAAACGTGATAGGAAATTCAGTGAAGGAAGAAGCAATATATGAATAATGAATAAATGAATAACAGCTTAAAAAAAAGGATTGAACACGTGTCAGGGCATTCTATGAAGGAAGAAGCGAGATAAGAAAGATGAGTGCAGAATTAATGAATGATCGAATGATTAATTAATTAGAGTTATTCTTAGATTAAATAGCTGAAAATGCAATAGGAAATTCTGTAAATGAAAAAGAAAGACAGAGAGAATAAAATAGATTAATAAGTGAAACACACAAACGAACAAATAGATATATTCATTAATCTAAAAAACTGATAAATAATAATAATAATTATACAATAGATAAAAGCATTCAAAGAAATCGTACTGAATCTCACGTCTCTGAATATTTATAATATATCTCAATATCTTCAAGAAAAAAATAAATAAATAAAATCACATAAAATGATAATCATTTCCAGACTGTGGGTCGCAGCATGGGTTTGGACACTCGAAGTCCTACAAACCTGTGGAAGGACAAAGCTCTTGTGGAAGTCAACATTGCAGTCCTACATTCGTTCCAGGTCAGTAGGATTTTTTCAACTTTGTTGCAATGAAATGAATATCATGATTGTCGTTACTGTCATTGTTAGAAGTTTCGTCATTATTATTCCTCACCATTTTTATTGTTGTTAATTTGTTGTTGTTGGTTGTAGTAGTAATATTGTCTTCATCACCATTATCATTGTTATTATCATCATTGTTATTATTGGTAGTAGTAATAATCGTAGTATCATTACTATCGATATTAACATTATCCTTGTTCTCATTATCATTACCATCATCATCATCGTTATTTTTGCCTATTACATCAGCACTCAGTTTGAATTTTTATTTCCCTCCCTCCCCATATGCCCTTGTCCGTCCTCCCCACTTCGTCCGCCCTTCCACCTCGTCCACCCCTCCACCCTCCCCCCTAATCTACCCCTCCACCCTCCCCCCTGATCTACCCCTCCACCCTCCCCCCTCATCTACCCCTCGCCCCCTGCCCGCTCCTCCCCCCTCCCCCCTCATCTACCCCTCGCCCCCTGTCCGCCCCTCCCCCCTCCCCCCTCATCTACCCCTCGCCCCCTGTCCGCTCCCCCCCTCCCCCCTCATCTACCCCTCGCCCCCTGTCCGCCCCCCCTCCCCTTCCCCCTCGCAGAGCCTGAACGTGACCATCGTCGACCACCACTCCGCCGCCGAGTCCTTCATGAAGCACTTCGAGAACGAGCAACGGCTTCGAGGTGGATGTCCCGCCGACTGGGTCTGGATCGTGCCGCCTCTCTCGGGCTCCATCACGCCCGTCTTCCACCAGGAGATGTCGCTCTACTACCTCAAGCCCTCCTACGAGTACCAGGACCCTGCTTGGAAGACGCACGTCTGGAAGAAGACGAAGGACGTGAATCGGAATTCGGTTCGCAAGACCAAACGCAAATTCCGCTTCAAGGAGATCGCTCGGTAAGGGTCGAACGGTTCGACTCTGTGATTGGTTCGACTCGAGGTGGTTCAGGATTATCTCTTTTTTGATCATTCAGCGAAGGGGAAAATGTGATCATTTTGTTCTGGCTGTATTCATAGACTCAAGAATTATTTTCAATCATATTCTTGATTCAAGTTATTAATTTTAGTTTTTTTCCCATTGCTGTTATATAATCACTATGATCTTTACAACTGAATTAACCACTAAAGTGCCCATTAACACAAATCAAACCACAGTTTAAATTCCTTTACAACCCACAAGCAAAACATGTTTGTGGAATTTGTTAATAGATGTGTTGATCATGTCGGTGCCTTCCTCAGAGCTGTCAAGTTTACGAGCAAGTTATTCGGCAAGGCACTTTCCAAGAGGATCAAGGCTACGATCTTGTATGCCACGGAAACCGGCAAGTCGGAGATGTATGCCAAGAAGCTGGGCGAAATCTTCGGTCATACCTTCAACGCTCAAGTAATCCTCTGATTTGTTTTTTCTGTCTGCTGGTTTGTCTGCTTCGTTCTTTCTCTCTCTCTTTCTTTCTCTATTTCTCTCTCTCTCTCTTTCTATCTCTCTTTCTCTCTTTCTCTCTTTCCCTCTTTCTTTCTTTCTCTCTCTCTTTCTCTCTCTCTTTGTCTCTCTCTTTCTCTCTCTCTCTCTCTCTCTCTCTTTCTCTCTTTCTCTCTTTCTCTCTTTCTCTCTTTTTCTCTCTCTCTCTCTCTCTCTCTCTCTCTCTCTCTCTCTCTCTCTCTCTCTCTCTCTCTCTCTCTCTCTCTCTCTCTCTCTCTCTCTCTCTCTTTCTCTCTCACTCCTACATGGCACACTGTGATATAGTGTGTAAATATTTGCTTACATTTTTCATCTTAATCGTTAGTCTTAGCTATCTACTATAACCTGTGTCCAAGCCAAGTTTTCGGAGTCATATCACATTGTATTGTCCTTGCATTTTGTAAGTCATACATATATTTCTCTTTGAAACTAGGTTTATTACGACCCACGAGTTAGTGAAATGTGGCGAATTAATCCCGTAGACTTATCTCGACCCAGCCTCAAACGCTATATCATTTTGGTTGGTATTTCTCAGCCCAGACTCAAACGGCTATATCATTTTGGTTGTATTTTAGGTATGCTGCATGGCAGATTATGATCTGATCAACATAGAACATGAGGCTCTTGTGTTGGTGGTCACGTCTACTTTTGGAAATGGAGATCCCCCAGAAAACGGAGAGGTGGGTACCACATGTTATGTATATGTGATATTATATGGTATATGTGTTAGCGAGTGTGTATGTTAGTGAGTGCATGGGTGTTTGCAGATAAATACGTATATTTGTGTAAGTTTGTAACTGTTCTGAGCGCGTGTTTTTTTCTGTATTTGCATGCATTTGCATGTTAGCAAATTATATTTTTATTTTTTCTATAAAAGCTTAACAAACTCTGACTCAGATATTCAGAAGCCTGCAACCATATTTCCAAATTATGTACATGTGGATATAATAGATATCGACATCATTATCTATATTTTTATTATATAAAGATATTGATATACTTTTCACATATAATCGCAATAGAAAATACATTTACCCTTAAAACCTGTGATTTACATTTGTTGTTAGAATTTTATCCAAACATAGCGCATGCAGATTATAGTTCTTTTTATTATATGTCAGAAGCCTGAAAACGTTGCTGA
>BOPN01001402.1:160000-170000 GCA_017312705.2 Penaeus japonicus
TGATTATTATGATAATGATAATAATCATAATAGTAATAATAATAATGATAATGATAATACTAATGATAATGATTATATGAATAATAATTATAAGAATAAAGATTATGATAATCATGCTAATCAAAATGATAGTGTTCGTAATGATAATAAAATGTTAGTGTCAGAAATGATAATGACAATGAAAATAATGACAATTTTGATGATATGAAAATAACGATAAACATTACTATTATTTTCATTACCATCTTTATCATTATTGATTATACAATCATTATGATTAATCAAGACCATCATTTTTGTCATTATTACAATTGCTATTACTGTTGGCAATATCATAGTTATCCTCACTATTATTATAATTATTTCCTTCCTCATTATTATTACCATTATCATCATTATTAGTTATAATGATACTTGTAATCATATTCACAATAATCACTATTACTATTACCATTATCCTCTTTACTATTATCATCATTATCATTATCATTATTGTCATCATTATTATCATCATCCTCTTTATTATAATTATCATTATCATTATTTTTATTATAATGATCATTATCATCATCATTATCTTGATTATAATTATCATTATTACCATCATAGGTAGTAGTAGCATTATCAGTATTATCAGTATTTTCATTATATTTTTTATTATCATTGTTATTACTACTATTAATTTCATTATCATTATCACTATCACTATCACTATCACTATCACTATCACTATCACTATCACTATCATTATCGTTATCATTATCATTATCATTATCATTATCATTATCATTATCATTATCATTATCATTATCATAATCATTATCATTATCATTATCATTATCATTATTATTATCATCATCATCATCATCATCATAATGATAATAATACCAATAATATTGATGATAATGCTAATAATAATAATGATAATAATAATAATAATAATAATAATAATAATAATAATAATAATAATAATAATAATAATAATAATAATAATAATAATAATAATAATAATAATAATAATAATAATAATAATAATAATAATAATAATAATAATAATAATAATAATAATAATAATAATAATAATAACAATAATAATAATAATAGTAATGGCAATAATTATGATAACAGTAATATTTATCAGGGAAACTGGAACTAATGTAAGAATTATTTTTCATATTTTGATAATAACAATGGTATTGATGATAATAATTATCATGAGAAAATAATGAGGATGAGGAGGACGAGGAGGAAGATGAGGAGAAGATGAGGAGGAAGATGAGGAGGAAGATGAGGAGGAAGAGGAGGAGGAGGAAGATGAGGAGAAGAGAGGGAGGAGGAGGGAGGAGGAGGAGGAGGAGGAAGAGGAGGAGGAGGAGGAAGAGGAGGAGGAGGAAGAGGAGGAGGAGGAGGAGGAGGAGGAGGAGGAGGAGGAGGAGGAGGAGGGGGAGGAGGGAGGAGGAAGAGGAGGAGGAAGAGGGAGGAGGAGGGAGGAGGAGGGGAGGGAGGAGGAGGAGGAGGAGGAGGAGGAGGAGGAGGAGGAGGAGGAGGAGGAGGAGGAGGAGGAGGAGGAGGAGGAGGAGGAGGAGGAGGAGGAGGAGGAGGAGGAGGAGGAAGAAGAAGAAGAGGAGGAGGAGGAGGAGGAGGAGGAAGAGGAGGAGGAGGAGGAGTAAGAGGAGGAGGATGGTAGTTAAGATAATAATAAGAAGAAAAATTGTAATAACTGTAATGATAATAATGATGATGATGATAATAATGATATAAATAACAATAACAATAACAATAAAATAGAAATAATAATGATGATAATAATAGTAATAACAATGATAATAACAATAGTAATATTAATAACAATAATAATAATGATGATAATAATAATGATAATAATAATAATAATAATGATAATAATAATAATAATAACAATAATAATAATAATAATAATAATAATAATAATAATAACAATAATTATAATAATAATTATAATAATAATGATAATAATAATAATAATAATGGTAATAATAATAATAATAAAAATAATAATAATAATAATGATAGTAATAATCATAATGATAACAATAAATTTCAAAGATGAAACTAATAATGGTAATAGTATTTCTAAAAACAATAATATAGACCCGTCTTTATCATTTATTAAGCACAACCTAAATAATGTGTGTGCTTTTATTTTTCATTTATTTCCAATGTTATATGCATTACTCTATGTATATAACTGATATATGTATATTCTGTTACACGGTATATGTGATACATTATTTCAGTAGTGTTAAGTTCTCCATGTTTTCATGTGTCTTTCTAAGCCTGAGGTTATTCATGCAAATTAATTAATGTTCTTGATAAGCAGACTATCTCATTACATGGATTGGAATAATATCAAGTAAAATTCATAAGGACTTTCTACTTTAAGTTATTATCTTAAATGACTCAGGCTTAGAGGTATATCTCCCTTCTCTGGTCATAGTAGCAAATACAGACAAAATATTGATAATATATGGATAGAATTGGTGTCTTGTTTGGTGTGGGGAAAACCAGGAATTGATTGTTTCCTAAATACACTCCAACTGACTTGCACCTTTGAATTATTTCTGTGGATGGGAGAGGAGGTTATGGACCTTTTTTCTTTTTTTTTAAATTATTTTCATTATTACTTCTGTGCATTTCTGTCCACGAGACATATATACTCTTCTGCTGCTGTCATGCATACCTTTTTTTTTTTCTTTTTCTTTTTATTCAAAGAATATTGTATTTAGTGTTCCTTTTAGGTGTTTTAGCTTCTACTGACTTGATCTCATAGAAATGTGTTTTGCAGTGATGGAATTCTCTGAGTGTCTGATTTGCATTGATACTTGAAACTAACCTAGGAGAATGCGTGTTAGTTTTACGTCCCTGGCTTCCCTCGTCAGACTAACATTTTACTCTCTGTGGATGCTCCATCTCAAGCCTGGAACTGACCAAAATGGGAAATGTCACAAAGCAGCATGTTTCTACTTCATTTATTTTTAGACTATTTTGCAGCAGGGATGATGATGGTCTCTTTTGGACCATTTCTCAGTTCATAGGCAGTTTTTAAGTATCAAAGCTTCTTATGAAATAGCCATCATTGTGCTTTTGCTTGTCTCCTGGTAGTACGTCGTATTGGCAAGACTACTCCGCACACAAGAGGTGAGTCGGAGTGACCCAGTGTTTGTCTGTGCCTGAGGTCTCGTCCTGCACACACATGTAATTAATCATTTCTCCCCTTGTAAATCTATAATGCACCTCAGTTCATTGCAGCAGTTTGCGGATTACCTTCTATGTAAATATGCATATTCACGAGTCCTTTTTAACCTCCTTATGTGCTTGTCATTAACCTGTAACAATTTGATAGGCCTTTTAAAGTGGAAATTCAGAAGCCTACCTAATATGTGGGTATTAACTTGAGATTTAATCATTCATGAATTCATTAGTGATCCACATGCTGCACACTAGATGGTAAACATGAAAATATACATTGGTTAAAATACTGCCAATTTAAATTCTAAAAGCTAAATTTCAGTCAACCTGCTTACAGCTAGCACAATGCTTTCAAGCTTACCCATAACAGTATTGCTTTGAGTGTGACTATAAACTGTATTAACATTTGCATCATCATATTTTTAGGCTCTCATTGTCTCAACAGTGGTTTAGCTATACCCCATAAGCTTTTCATAGGCTTAACATCTATTTTATTAAGTTCTGAAATAGTAAAGAAATGTATGTAGATAGATTATCAAATACAGGAAATTTTTAAAAATATATATTTTTTGCATGGATTAGGAAGTACACTATCAGTCAGAATTAGTAACAAGTTTGTATCCTTATTTTGTCTTCTATCATTGAAATTTAGATTCTGAACCTGTAATGGTATTAATTTGCTGAATGATGGTGGTATTTTTCTCTTATAGAATTTACTGATCATAGGATGCACCTGTTAATATAGCACCACTTATAGAGTATTAAAAACGGCTACCTAGATGAGTGCTTCTCTATAGATCTTAGCTCTGTTGATATATATGAAATATTTTCAATAGTGTTGTGTAAAATGACTAAGTGAACATAGATTAGATACCACGAAACATGAATACACTTGATGTCCTAGTTATATACATTACACATATGAAAGATTTAATTTTTTATTTTTTTATGTGTGATTCATAGAGTAATGATATTACATTATACATCATCTACATGGGGATAGTATTTATGATCAAGGTATATGGCTTAATACTATATTGAGAGCTTAAAAAAATATACAATCATAAGAGAGACTCAGCTATCATCAGTGAAAAGGTATCCTGAAGATATGAACTCAACTAAAATGGGACACAAGACTTTTAGGGTAATATGCTATTCTGCAGACTTTCTGAATGAAAACATCAAGGAATCTGTCTTAAATTTTGCTCAAAAGAACAACATGTACACACACAGCATACAGTGCTACACTGTATCTACAAAGGTATAGATTTATCTGCATTTTCTTTGCATGAAGTTTATATATCTGATTTAGAATTTTTGTTTGCATCCAAGATGTTAATTTAGTAAAGCATCATAGGATAATGTGATCAACTGTATTATACACTATTCTTAGTTTCTTTCATAAGAGATTTTCAGGTTGATTGATAACATTTTCCTGACATAAGGTACAATATACAAGTTGACATGACTCATAATTGTCAAAAATACAAATGATGATATACACCAGTATCAGGCAGACTGCAGACACTGTAAAAAAATAATCCTCAAGTAATTGATGTCATTTATATATCAATATTCATCTACATATTCTTCCTAAGTTTAAATGTACATTGGTGTAGTTTGATATTCTTGAAAGAAAAAAAATATATATCTAAACAATCACATAATAATGCCTCCATCTTGACACACTGCAGCGGAGAGCATACCCCTGCCCTAAAGCCCCCTCCCCCCCCAACTCCCAGTAACCTTAATATGGGTGCCAACAGCATGCACCGCAGTTTGTCCTTCATGAGGATGAACAGCCTGACGGAAGGAGCTGGAGCGCCTTCGACCCCCCTGGAGAATGGACTGGCTTCTTGCAATCTACGAGGATCTATCACGTCCGATATCATGTCTGAGGACAACTTTGGTCCTCTCAGCAATGTCAGGTATGAAGTGAGAATAAGAATGTATGTGTGTGTGTGTGTGTGTGTGTGTGTGTGTGTGTGTGTGTGTGTCTGTGTCTGTGTCTGTGTCTGTGTCTGTGTCTGTGTCTGTGTCTGTGTCTGTGTCTGTGTCTGTGTCTGTGTCTGTCTGTATCTGTATCTGTATCTGTATATGTATATGTGTCTGTGTCTGTGTCTGTGTCTGTGATATATAGATAGATAAGTGGACAGATCAATTTTTAATAATAATCATGCACATAGATGAAAGACTGTAAATCTATTAACCATCACCTCTTATCCATAGATTTGCCGTGTTCGCCTTAGGCTCAAGTGCTTACCCTAACTTCTGCGCCTTTGGAAAATACGTGGACAACCTCTTGTCTGAGCTGGGCGGGGAGAGGCTAATGAAGCTGACCTGTGGCGATGAGCTTGCTGGCCAGGAACAAGCCTTTAAGCAGTGGGCAGGAGACGTGTTCACGGTACTGTGTCTGAGAATATTCTTTTTCTGTTTCTACTATCTTGAAACATATTTCTGATAGATGTTTAGATCCATTATGTCCTGCAGAGTCCATGGGATTTCATTTTTCTTTTTTTTTGAGAAATGTTAAAAGTAATAGATATTTATTAGCAGTAATCAAAAAATAGGAAAAAATAAGTAATAGAGTTCAGTAAAAGGTATAGATCATTGGGAGAAGTATTTGATATTTATGAAGGTATAATAGATATAAGTAATATTCTAGAAAAAGACTTTTAAGAAAAGAAATACATCTTTAGGAAAAGTAGTCACATTTTAGGAAAAGTAATAGTGTCTTAGTAGATAGAAAAATAAAATAACATCTTCATCTTACAGGTTGGTTGTGAGACTTTCTGCTTGGATGATGATGTGGCCATGAAGGAGGCTACAGCTGCCTTGAAGATTGAGGCTACGGCTTCTGCCAATAAGATCAAACTAGCGCCATGCACCAAAACTGATGGGATCGACATTGGTAAGAGGATTTAGTAAAATTGTGCATTATGTGAAGAAAAAAGTTATGTTTTTTTTTTTTATCTTAAGTTTTAGGAAAAAGAATACTCAGAATAGAGTAAAGAGATAGAGAATGTTTATTCTAGAGCCTAATTCAGGAAGAATAAGAAGCTAATGCTACATATTATTATAACAGTAAAAGATATGGTCATTTTCATTAAATTTCTCTAATACAGGTTTCCCATAATAACTGTTCCTCTTTCATACAACAAAGGCAAAAAATACAATTCATCTTATAATTCAGGTTTGTCTCGTATGCATGGCAAGAGAGTCCGATCTTGCCAAGTGCTGGCTTCCAGGAACTTGCATGGAGAAAATGCCAGGTAAGGCAGTCAGTCAAATGCTATAAAAAAAATTCTATAAATACATTTATGATGGATAAATATGATTATACTTTGTCAGATATAAAAGAAATTGTATAGATGTAAGAGTTATTGAAAACTGAACAGTGATTTTCCCTGAAAATTTGATGCTGAATATATGTGAAACATCACAATAAGGGTGTGAAATATAAATGAAAACTTATTTTTCAAATATACTGAATGTTATGACTGGTATAAAAACAAATAATAATCCCAGTTTCAAATACTGAACTGTAGTAAAAACATCCTTATACTTTACAGTCGATGGACACAGCAGGTAATCCTCACCACTGGAGGTGTCAATGAACTGAACTACTCACCCGGAGATCACGTGGCCATCCTGCCAGCCAACCGCAAAGAACTCATCGATGCTGTCCTTGCACGGCTGGATAATTGTCCTAATCCAGATGAACCAATTCAGGTCCAGGTGCAGAAGGAAGTCCATTCTCTCAATGGTAAGGGGTGTGTTGCTGTTGGTGGCGTTATTCTTATTAGTCTGGATGACATGATAACAGACTTTTGTATTTGTTTAGCAGGCATGCATATTTGCTGATTTATAAATTCATGTTTGTTTGTGTTTGCATATTCTAGCAGAATGTACTGTATAATATATTTCCTAATATCATCATGTTTCCTACAGGTGTTATTCAGACATGGGAGCCTCATGAACGACTTCCCTCCACCACAGTAAGGGAATTGCTCACTCGATACTTAGACATCACAACACCTCCGACACCAAACTTCTTGCATCTCTTAGCAGAATATGCCTATGACAACGACCAACGAACACGCCTCGATCAGCTGGCAACAGTGAGTGAAATGATATATTCTGTTGCTAGAAAGAAAAAATTAATACCTGACGAAGATAAGATTAACAAGAATATCAAAACAATAGGATTAAAGTAACAAAATATATCAATATCCTTAGAAGAAGTGTATCATAAAATTGTTTGATATAACAGTATAACAATTAATCAGTCAAAATTTTTCTTTCCTCTCACTAACCAATAAATAATATTGTTTCAGGATCCACATGAATATGAAGAATGGAAGCATCTAAGGTATCCTCACCTAAAGGAGGTCCTGGAGGAGTTCCCTAGTGTAGTACTAGACGCAGGACTCCTTCTGACACACCTACCTCTCATGGGCCCAAGATTTTACTCCATCAGTTCATCTCCAGATGCACATCCTGGCCAGATTCACATCACAGTTGCTGTTGTCATTTATAATACTGAAAGTAAGTATAACAGAAGATATTAAGACTATTTGCGATCATTTCTATGATCTTTTATCAAGAAATCTATCATAGTCCTTAAAGTGGTTATCATATTCTCTATCCAGTAAATTTGCAAATCCTCTACACTGTGATATCATGTTTTCATATGATACTACAGACTTCACTCTCTGAAATCCCAAGATCACATGTTATTAACACATAATTCATGAAACTAACATCTTTTGTTCTTCCAGATGGAAAGGGACCACTACATTATGGTGTTTGCTCTAATTACTTGAAGGAAGTTAAAGCTGGTGATCACATTGAGCTCTTTGTGAGGAGGTTAGTGTAAGATTTATGAATAGTAATCCAGTAGGGATAGTCAATGTTAGTGTGTTTATATATCTTATGGTGACATGAATGAGAAAGTAATATTTTTTTAATGATTACATAAGTGTTTGCTCTATTCATGAAATTCCTCTATTCTCTAGATCTCACCCCCTATATAACAGGTTAAAAGCAACCCAGATTGGATATTTCAGTAGTTCAGAATTTACAGTTGAGAGTGTATTGCAAAAAATAATAATAATAATAATAATAAAATAGAATGCAAGAAAAGAAACTGATTATCAAAAGACTCCATACAAAGAAGAATATTAACTTAAAACTTTCTTAACGTCTACCTGCCTTTCACAGTGCATCCAGTTTCCACATGCCACGTGACCCAAATGTACCCATTATCCTTGTTGGACCTGGGACTGGAGTTGCACCATTCAGGGGCTTTTGGCATCATCGTCATTACATGCTGAAGCACAAGAAAGGTAAGATTGATCTTTAGATAGAATTGTGCTTGATGAGTATTAGTTTTATTCAGTCTTTCTTTTTTAAATATTATTTTTGGGGCCCCACACCTCAAGGGGCCCTGAACTAGTGTAATATATTTACTCATATGCATCTATTGAGTGCACATTTTGGTTGCTTTCCATTCTATCATTAAAATTTAAAGAATGTAATAAGCTTTTGTAATAAACTTTTTTTTTACATTTCTATGATTCTACAGAGCATGGTGCAAATTGCTTAGGAACCTGAGCCCACCAAAATTGTTTCCAATTGGTTTCTGTCCCTACCACCAACTTTATTTAGATGAATTTTCATATGTTCTTATCATTGTACATTATTAATGATTCACAACTTTTCAGAAAATGCGGGTAAGATGACTCTGTTCTTTGGATGCCGCACACGAGCCCTTGATTTGTATGCTGATGAAAAGGAAGCTATGCAAAGGACTGGAGTTCTTTCACAGACTTACTTGGCCCTGTCTCGTGAACCTACCATCAAAAAGGTAATACAATATGGAGACACTATGAAGTTATTATGTCATGAGCTACCTATTTTTATTCTTTTATATCTATTATCAGATTGTTGTTGTCCTTCTCCATGGCCATGCAGAATGTCAATCTATGGCATCTTTCACAGTACATGCAATTTGTTTTCTTTTTTATTCTGATCACTTCATGTGTTTAACAGTTCCTTAAAACTTGCATCTGATAGCCAATTTTAAGAGGTTGTCATTTATCTCAAGATTGTTGCTATGATTCTTTAAGATATTTTTAATATACATTAGTATGTACATTGTATTTTTCACGTTAACAGACATATGTCCAGGATCTTCTTGTTGGTGTTGGTTCAGAAGTGTACCGTCAAGTTGTAGAGCAGAAGGGACACTTTTATGTATGTGGTGACTGTACCATGGCTGAATGTGTGTACCAGAAACTGAAGTCTATTGTCCAGGAGCATGGTCGCCTCTCCGATCAGGAAGTGGAGAACTTTATGCTACAGATGAGGGTATGTGTTAGTCTAACTGCTGTGGAAAGAGCATATCAGAAGTGGCAAAATTATGAACATCTGTAAATGTATATGTATAAATAGGATTATATGATACCTTGACAGGTATAAACCCAAACATTGTTTATAAAATGTTTCATCAGGATTTATAAATAAGAATCATCTCTAAATTTCAAATTTACCTGACCGTTTTGTGGCATTCCTTTCACAGGATGAAAACAGATACCACGAAGACATTTTCGGAATCACGTTACGCACAGAAGAGATCCACCGACAGAAGAGAGAAAGTGCAAGAGTGAAGATGTCCTCCATCTCTCAGGCTGGACCACCAACACCCCCGGTGACACAGGCTCCTACCAACTTTGCGCAGGAGGCGGCTGCAGTTACCGATGGTGGGTCA
>BOPN01001402.1:175000-187500 GCA_017312705.2 Penaeus japonicus
TATTGGAAACATTTAGTGCACATTAACTTTTAAAATCTTTCTCCTAGTTCCACTTTTATATCTGAATTTATTGTGCATATTACTTCTCGATCTTCCTTTTTCAACGAAATAATATCAGGTGTTGATATGTGTCAAACTTACCTGATAGTTGCTTATATATATATATACATAAAAAATCACTATATTATTAAGTCAGTGAAATGCGTAGATGAAATAAATATATGATGGAAAAAAATCCTCGCATTTCCTCTGACTATCAGCATAACCCATAATTTCATGGGATTTTTGATGTACATTTTTTGTGGTGTATTATCAGTGTTGCATGACTATATTCATTTTTCTAAGCTCCCATATATATTTAAGGTAGAAAAGCACATACAAAATTCAAAACAATGATAATCATTTATTAATGCATAGGATTCATTGTAGAAGTGTGAAATAAAGGCTGTGTTTTAGAGTGAGAAAAGTCTGGTTGATATGAGATCATATGGGTCAGACTTTGTGAAAGTTTTGCATATCTAAATACAGTGTTAAGTATAATGAAAGGCACAAAACTTTTAAAAGGAAAATTTAATGCGATTTGTGATGTATGAGGTATTACAACCAGCAAATTTATAGACTTTGGGTTTGTATGCCCTTTGGGAGCGATAATTACAATCATTGCAATACCAGGTCTCTTTTATTTTTTACTTTTTTGCGTGTCTATCTTCTCTCTAAGGAATTTTTGTGTCAAATGTTACTATAACTTCTATTTCTTGTAAATAATGTGCTTGTATGCTTCAGCCTCTCTAATGTTACAAAGTATGTGGGTATCAAAGTTTGATACAACTATTCTAAAAAATATATATATATATATATGCCAAGTTTGCTTCCATCTAGTGTTCATTTGCAGAGGCATATAAGCAATCATGGTGCCAAGTTGCATTGTGGAGAGTCAATACATGCCATGTTCTGTTATCATCTAAAGAATTTAAGTGTTGGTGTTTATACCGAAGACTTTTTCTGATCTGTCAACCTGATATCTTTTGGTTTGGATCCAGTGCATTTCAAAGATTGCATTGAGCAGTTACTGTTGACTTCATAGATGGGCTGTGTCATTGGGACCTGTCTATATATAGTGGGTTTGAGGACACGAGTACACTAGGAATTAAAAAAAAAAAGTATTAAAAATAGTTTATCAATTTTGACTTTATCAGAATATTGTGTATTTTGTGAAGCAACTTCTGTGATCTATAATCAACATTTGTTGGAGCGGAAGTTGTAGTTACTGTACAAGATTATTTCTATATTGCATTTATAGTTGTATACTGTAAGGCATGACGTCCGTATATGCTAAATGCTATGCAGTGATTTTTTCCTCTGATGTGCATGTTTTATGCATATTTAATATGTTATTTATGGTGATTTTCAAAGATAGCTGATCTTTATCAAATCATTTAGGCCATAATAAAAATATATTAGTCAAGATGAAATCTCTTTACCATTTTCCCAATACTGATCTTTTATTCCTTGAAATATGAGAAAGATAATAGATCTACGCAATCATATATTGAGGATTTAGCAGATGAACAACTTTATTTCTCTATCCACATCACCTACAGAAGTATGACATCAAGGTCTAATAGGTTCAAGCAACAGGCCTGAACATGCAAAATTCCTCTGAATGAAACAATATACACCATAAACTGCATATCTGTCTCACCACAAAGAAATCCACCTGCTTACTCCCCCTTGTCCTTTCTAACCTCTCCCCTCTGGCCTCGAGCAACATTTTGTGAAGGGAGGGAATCCTCATTCTCACTTCTCTGCATTCTCACTCCTCATTCTTCACTGTAAAGGAATAAAGGGGAATAAAGAAAATACCGGAGTGCTGCACATAATAATTATTGAGGGAACATGCAATATTAAGGAAATAAACACAAAATACATTTAAAAGAAAACACCATCCCAAACCCCAAACAGAGAAGGTAGCCACTGCACCAGGTATAATTAAAAGAAGTGATACTGGCAAATCCAAAAATATGGTAAACAAATATCATCAAAAGAGGACATACGCTTGGCATGTACCCAGTGCTCGTCCTGTTGCTGACCACTTATAGCTGCTTTATCATATATAGAAAAGCGATATGCACAAACATACTGCACAACATGGGACGAACCTCTAAACATTGAGTAGAAAAAAATAAATATGTCTCAAATCATAGCAATGACATAAATCCCAAGAAACAGGTCGTGGATAAAGGGTAAGGCATACGCCCTCCTACAGCACAAACGCCGGAGTCTGGGAAAGTGGTGCTAACTTCTGCTACACTGTCTTGTGAAGATATCCATTAGAGATAGATTATCCACACCCCGGGTAGAAGAATGGTTTAAATGTCACGGAGGACGAGAAAAGAAAGTCATACACCCATATCTCCCGTATAAGCAGATACATCAAAAGCATTGCAGATAGGGTTGGCTATAACTACAAGGTGATCAGTAAACCATGGTTGTTTGAGAGAAAATGGGTGAAATAGACACAAATTAAGATAAGTGAATGTCTCTAGAGAAATAAAATAGGCTCTCAACTCTCAAACGAACCGCAGAAAATTTAACCCACCATAAGTGATACCGAGTTGCAAGCCCTTTTATGAGTTAATCATGGCCTAAAGAAAGTTGGTGGTGGCAGGAACATGCTAAGGAATTTGCACCTAGGGCCTTTATGCTGTATTATCAGGGATGGGGCAAACTAATCATAAGTAAGATAGACCCCAGCGGAAATATCATGTCAAATAACCATTGGCGATGGTTAGAGTAGCCAATAATTTCCAAGCAAAGCGCCATCCTTTTATCATTTCAGTAAATACTATCAGCCCATTAGGAAATGCTTTTCAAGCTTATTTTTTGGCTATTCTTTTTAACATGAATGAAATATTTCCAGCCACAGCATATACAAGAGATATATGAAAACATGTAGAGCTGTTGTATTAGATACATTCTATAATTGCACTAGAAGTCTCCATAAAGGTTTGGATATAATTGAGAAGTGTATTATGTTTAGCTCACATAGAAGCCCTTTTGTAAAGCTTGACGGTAATCAGTGTTCCATGCTGTCGACCCCTTCCACCCCACCCCATGGTGACCCTGTATACTGCAGTAATAGGCTATAGAAGTAGTGAAAATATTAATGCAAATAATGTGATAATTATGATGATCATGATAACAATATGATTTAAATATCATTACTGGTATGTCTACTATTAATTTTAGTAACTACTTGTAGCAAGATCATTATCCATAGCATTGTTTTTTTTAGCATCAAATACATCAGTCGGAATCATATTTTACAATTAATATGATCACTATTGGTTTGTCTGGCTTTCACCTTCCGTTTCAAATAAGTCGTACACCGTTACATTTATTCTAGGTTGTACTCCATTATCAGGTTCTAGAACAACAATAGATGAAGGAAACGCATGCTTTAATGTGTCCTCAGGCAATATATCCTGATGCAGCATTAAAGGGGACATCATGGTACGTTTTTTTTTTTTTTTTTTTTTTGCTCTTCCTTTCGTTACTTTGTTTATGACTTGTTCAACTCATCCACATCATGAGTTAAACTCGAATGTTCGTGCATGATTTTCTTCTTCAGTCCCTGATGAAACAGGTGCCTGGACGCATGTTTTTTTTACCGGTTTTCCTTTTGTTTTTTTGTCTAAGATTTGCTCAGCTTGAGTCATAAGGTGGGTAATGACCTCTATGCGGATATGTGTCAATGTCACATGAGTAAGATATTCAACACAGTGATGACATACCTACAAGTTGGCATTTTTCCTTTTGCATGCTTATGGAACGGAATCATATATTACTATAGCGTTAGGTGATAGCATTACACTAACATCAATGTTAATTAATAACATTAATTAACTGTTAATTAATAACATTAATTGACTGTTAATTAATAACATTAATTGACTTTTAATTGATAACATTACTGATTGTGATAACATTAGGGTATATATAAGCTATATGCACCTGACGTTGATATTTTCGAAAACAATGCATATACAATATATATATATATATATATATATATATATATATATATATATATATATATAAACAGGCATGAACACACATTGCAAAGCATCAATAACAACCGGTAGTATTGTTAAATCATAGTAGGAGAGCTGAGACAGCGTGAGTGTCCTTGAGGTCATAGTCAGTCATTCAAATGGGCTAATACCGGGGAATATGCATAACTGTAATTAACCTTCATTCCCTACACTTGGCGAACAGTCAGTTAACAGACGCGGTCTATCTCGACTGCCTCACAATAGAATTACGCAATCAAGCCAATCTACGATTTAGTGCGTTAAGCCAAGAGTTTCGAATATGTAGTCCCAGATTGTGCGAGTAACTGATTATACGCTCGTTAGATACATGGCCTTGCCAATTGTATCCTATGAACGGACTCAATATCCTGCCTAGACAGAAATCCCAACCAGAGGATTAGATCTCAAGTTTAGCTGTTAATGAGCACAACCGGCAGTATCAAGGCCTTTATGTCGCTTAGGTACCGTTATCTTCAGATGCATCATGGCTTCCCGGTCTGATAGGAAAATAACCCAGAACAATAAAAAAGAAAGAAAGGAAAGACGGGCGATTGTGAAAAAAAAAACAAAAAAACATACCACTGGACATACCATTTACCCCGACATTGAGAGTTAGAAAGCACAAGATACGACTCCAATTATCCGTACAAAAAGACACTAACACGCTCAACTGAAAATAATAAGGAATTAATAATTCATTGAACTCGATGGTCTAGTTTAGCATAGGCTGGTAGATTTTTTTTTCATCGTTTTAGTAAAGTTAGGATGCGCCAGGATATAGCGCGAGTCCTCCAGGAATTTAATTTTCGTGTCATTGAGAAAGATAATGACAAAAACATAAGTTTAATGATAGCAGACAGGATAATAATGATAGTGACAACATCATACTGTATGACTAATATAATACAAAATAATAATAACAGAAGTAAATATTCTCAACGTGATGTTCATGATAATAACAGATCTAAAATGATATGATAATAATCATCTCATAAGCGGTGTTTGGAATTTCCCATCCTGTTTACATGTGTTCCGATTAATGGCTTAATGGCATCACTTTTTGGCATGTTGGGTTGCCAATTTTACAAAGCATAATTAATTAATGGCACCTCTTTATATCTTATATAATCAGAGACGTGTTGGGGTACGACTATGAATGCTACATGATGTCCGGGAGGGCTGTAATGGTCTTCGCGTGACTACTTATTTGGCAGATTTAGTGTTACTGCTGTTAACTTTTGTGTTTGTGTTGTGTTTTACAGTGCATAATTTAACCCCCTCTTATATATCTCTATTTA
Source organism: Penaeus japonicus (assembly GCA_017312705.2). Lineage (NCBI taxonomy): Eukaryota > Metazoa > Arthropoda > Malacostraca > Decapoda > Penaeidae > Penaeus > Penaeus japonicus. The sequence continues at coordinate 180,393 of BOPN01001402.1, forward strand.
TCTCCCTCCTCTCTCTCTCTCTCTCTCTCTCTCTCTCTCTATATATATATATATATATATATATATATATATATATATATATATATATATATATTTTTTTTTTTTAATCTAGCCGCCGTGGAGAATGAAATCTGACTTTCCTCCCTCCGGGAAGGGTCAAAGGACTTCCCTGGTGCTTCCTAGAGCAGCTAGCGCGAACTCTAATCCCCAGAGTAAATAGATTCTTTGCCCAGAGTATTGGGACGCCCAATGGAATGAATGAGCCGCTCGACAGCAGAGGTCAAAGACGATGGACATCCTTAGCTCAGGGTAAAGGTCACCTTAGGAACCGCAGTAGCCACAACAGCAATGCCAGATGTGAAAACAGTGCAAGCAGAAATTGCTAGTGAAAAAAGAAGAGCATTTTATCAATTCGGGATTGTTACAATAGCGCGGAACAAAGTTTTGTGCTACAGAAAAGCCGAGGACAAGGTTGGCTATCTGTACTCATATTATTAAATTATGTAGGCCGGGTTATATTGAACAACCTCATGACAATATTATCGGATTAACTGAAACGCAAAACGGCATACTATGAGGTTGACAAAAATTATCTTATACACTATAGTTAATAATTAGTGTCCCAGCACCGACTGGTTGCCATTACCAAAATTAAAATCAGGTAGTTCTATAGCCTTAGTGAAAGTCTTTCATAATTATAAATTATAAGAAACGCAGGCGTATCATAAGCCTTCTTGCAGAGATCTAAATTCAAAATAGAAAACAAAATAGACCTGATGACTGGCTGGTAGACTTCCTTTCTTTGACCGGCAGTCTTCCACACACAAAACACCAGGGCAAAGTGTCATGCGTCATCACAAGCAGGAATGCGCACAGGATACACCCGTCACGAAGGACCCGACGATCCCCCTCATCAAATCCCATCCGATCTCTTCTCTCCAACGCATGATCAGACCACCTCCCAATCTTTCCCTCTTATACATCTTTCCCGCCCTCCACCTCCACCCAAGGAAATGAACAAACAAATAACCCCTCCTTGCCACCCTCCCCGCCCATTCACATGACCAGCAATCCTCTTCACTCTCGTCTCCTTCCGCTATCCTCTTCTCTCTCCCCGCCCGCGTCCAGCCAGCTGATTCGCGCCCTTGCTGACTCGCCAACCTCCCACTGTGTTGAGACATCCATTCGCCCCACCACTGGTGCTCCCAGACAAGACCCCCCCCCCCCCAACCCCAACCCCCAGTCCCCGCCCCTACAGACCTGCCTGTCTCTCTCCGGACTGAGTACTCACACCCAAGCGCCTAAGTAAGCTGAAACGAAGATTCATATGAATCAATAAACAAGAGAAAGACAAAGAACTCGAATCCAAACGCCACTGAGAGGACACATGTATATTACGCCGATGATTCACACGGTCTTCAGTGACTGTAGACAGCTTAAACACAAGAAATACTCAAGAGACTCTCGCTAAAGCATAAAAAAAAAATGGACATGAATCTGCATAAATCACATTTTATCTTCATATGTAAAGCAAAGCATAGTTAAAATTCCTATGTACAACCATAGAACTCGAAGTTTGCTACATTAAACTAAACACTTCAGGAAAAAAAAGTATGTGTACATAAAGACCTATATACCATATCTAAAACTCTCTGATAACATCTATGGGAAAGTGATAAGTACAGTAACATATGTCAATTACACACACACAAAAAAAAACGAGTCATTGTTGAACAAAGTCCAATACAAATGCAATTATGATGCCTGTGTACTCATTCATACACTTATTCATAAAAATTATACAGAGTGGCTATAGTTCTTACAAACTATATGTATCAAAACAGGTATTCAAAATTCTTTATGTATCAAAAGATCACGTACGGAAATAGAGGCACGACAAATCCAAATACATGGATATCCTTATAACGGACGACAAGTCCATTATAATGAGGATGTATTATGAGTAAGTAATATTAAATGAGCAGCAGAGATTTACTTGTTTTGGAAGTGTTACTGCCAATTATTGAGCCCATATTTGTACAAGGAAATCAGCCAATTTTACATGGTATTTATCTCTAAAATGCATATAGAGGCAATCATAAAGAATTGGATTCATATTAGAATTTACACGTAATCTTAAAAGATTCGATTAAAGTGGATTTTCTTCAGAAACGAAACTCGTCGCGCCATTGCCATCAATCGAACGACCGAAATTTAGTTACTTGGTGGTTGAACGTGTTTTGTTTATTCCCATACATATTCGTTATCACACTGGTATTCCAGATATATAGGAAACATATTTATCAAATATATTCAGTTCATATAATCTTCGATTACTAGAAGGAGTAATGGTGTAAAACATTTTTTAAAAAAATAACTGTAAACATGCACTGATTCTCGTGAAGGAGGCGGGTCCAAGCGCTTGGCAATACTGCCCAGGGTACAGTGTAGCAAGTGACACTTAACGACACTTCTCCCTTGTCTATTGACTACTTTGGGCTTGTGGAAAAGACGGCATTGTCACACATCAGCTGACTTTTAGATATATGATCAAACATGATTCAAATATATCAAGTATGTGCATGTTGCCTATTCATTATTTTTTTCTTCAGATTATTGTCTATTGAATTTACATATATCTCTGTAAAAAATAACCATTATATTTTGTGTGATAAAGTAGTTGAATTTAATCTTTCTCTCACTGTTTCTCTCTCTCTCTCTCTCTCTCTCTCTCTCTCTCTCTGTATATATATATATATATATATATATATATATATATATATATATATATATATATATTTATATATATTCATATATATATATATATATATATATATATATATATATATATATATATATATGCATATACATAAATATGTGTATATATGTGTGTGTATGTCTATGTATGTATATATATATATATATATATATATATATATATATATATATATATATATATATATATATATATATATATATACATATATGTATATATATATATATGTATATATATATACATATATGTATATATATATATATATGTGTGTGTGTGTGTGTGTGTGTGTGTGAATATATAGATATATATACTTCCCTCCCATGTACACCAAATCAATCTGTTGTTTTGTATATTTATACAAGGGCAGCAGCCTGTTCATCCCTTCTTTGAATTTCTTATTCCTTCATATATATGATTAGACTCAGTTGTACAAAACAACGGATCATCAAGCACATGCCTGATTAAATCTGTCCATGGAAGAAGATAATAAATTACGCTGTCTTAAGTGTATTCACTGCGTAGTTAGCACAAAGACATACGCAATATGTGTATCCGCCTACTTGAATTTACACCACAGATGTTAACCCTGAGTTGATTAAATTGATAAGCAGTAATATTATGTTAATGTAGTCGTTGACTGACCTGTCCCTTCTTCATCCAAGCCATAAGATGAACGTAAAACCACTTAAATGCCAACAGGGTAGTCAAAGAACTGTTCATATATATTCATTTATCACTACTATCTTTAATAATATACAAGTGCATTTCTCATTCATACTCAAACAATTATATAAAATACAAAACGCCTCCTTTATAAAAGGATATAATGTTGAGATTAAAACGAACTGTACAAGAGACGGAAACAAATCCAGATTAAGTGTGCAATGACTTTAAAAGCTTTAAATCACGTAAAGTCACTCCAAGGCTATTACTCTTGAGAAGATCCTTGTATTTCCTGGAATGCCCTGAGGTCGTCACACTTCTAAGGACGGTCTGAGGTCGCAGGTATTGGTTTAATTTGAGGTTGACACAATCCTTTTAATAGTCAGAGGTTGCCGATCTTTTGGAAAGTTGTCCAGAGTCCTAAAGCTTGATGGGATTGTTGTATCTCCTTGGTACACATATGTTCAGGAAATATGCATCATATCTAAGAACTTTGCTTGAGATCATGATCAATACTAGGTGAAAATATTGTTTATTGTACTCACTCGTATGAACAGTTTCCGCCATTTTAATCACACTTGACTTTTTATCCCAAAGATTCTATCACAAACTGGTACCAATGGCACTGAAAGCTGAATCAAGGAACAGGTTTTTCCACCGACGCTTCCTCTCGCTTCCCATACCAAATATCCTCGATTTCCTGACGAGAACGCCCCCTGGTCTCAGGAACGAAGAACACCAGCAGGAGAATGAAGGACAAACTTCCGGCCGCATAAGCCCAGAAGAGGCCATGGAGACCCCACGCTGCAGCCACATCTTCGAAGGTCTTAGAGACAACGAAGGACGATATTGCGTAGCAGGTCAAACCGACACCGAAGCCTAAGGATCGCACAGGACCCGGAAGGATCTCGACAGACACAAGCCACGCCGAGGGGCTGATCCCTGCTGAGTATCCTATCATGAAGAGTATCAGCGAGACGACGGGAAGCCAGCTCAGCCAGGAAATGTCATCTCCTCTGCTCTGAAGGAAGAAGAACGTGGCGATGGCGGTGGTGGTGATGGCCGTCGTGATGTTGCCACTGATCAGCAGCGCCTTCCTGGGCAGCCTCAGGATCAAGGCCGAACCCAAGAAGTTGCAGCTGAGGCGAGCTATTCCGACGAGGACGGAGCTGAAGTGTGGGTCTAGGCCGACTCCCGCCATTTGGAAGATCTTGACGATGTAAATCATGAGCGCGGATGATCCCGAAATTTGCTTCATGACAAGAATGAGGGCTGAAATAACCATTGGCCTCACGTTCTCTATCCTCGCCGCCATCCGGATTGATTCGAAGCAGGTGATGTTGTCCTTTTCGCGTGTGTTCCTCACCACCCGAAGCTCTTCATTGACCTCCTCTGGCGTCCCTCTAAGGCGAATGAGAGTCTCCCTGGCTTCTTCGTCCAACCCCTTCCGCGCCATCCACAGGGGAGACTCGAGTGATATCAGGAGTCCAAGAAAACCAGGTACAAGCGTCATAAGGGGCAACACCCAGCTCAGCGTCGGCCAGGACAGGTACCGACCTAAGAGGTAGCAGAGGAGCAGGCCTAGAGATGCCCAGGCGTCGGTGAGGCTCGTGAGTGTACCCAGCATCCGCTCATCACTTATCTCGCACGGATACACGGACATCACCGAAAACAGGAAGGCCACCATAGTACCCTGGGCATAAAGAGTATGTATGAGAATTTACCATATATGAATTCTTAATGACATCTATAACTATAATCAAACCTAACGTCTTCCATAACAATCTACATCCTACGTATTTTTTCCCGATATTTTCAGCTCATCACAAATCTTCCGCTCCTACAAACCTTGCTTCAGACAACATCTCACCTGGATGACCCTGCTAACCAGAAGAATAGTCTCTGCCGCCCCTGCCTCCTGCACGCTCTGCCAGGACGCCACATTCATGACCATGAGGGAGGCACAGAGCACGGGCGCCAAGAAGAGCTGGAGTCTCCGGGGTCCGACTTTCTCGCACAGGAGTCCTCCAAGGAGAGACCCCGGAATGCACATGAACAACGGCACGCTGGCTGGAATTAAAAGAGGTGCGAATTGGTGATTCAATTTCGCTGTATTCAATTTACAAAGTTACGGTATCAACGTGTCCGTATACCTATATATGGTTTTTTGCCCACACATAAACAAATGCTGAAATGAATGTACAAAATGTAACAAAATGTTGCTTCTGTGACTTTGTATATTGATACATCTAATCTTATCACATCATTATTATCATCGTCACATCCCCTACCACCACATCATCACATATGAGCTCTAGGAATACTCACCGAACCAGCTGGATTGTTCGCCCTGGAAGTGAATCTTGGAATCTGGAAGAATCATCTCAGGTAAGGCCACCGCGGGGAATCCCCATGACGTCATCATGCCCGCGTACACCAGGCCGCATGATGACGTGGCTAGCACCTGGTGAGAACACCTGTGCGTGATTATGTGGTATAACCTGTCAGTGCGAGGGTATTGGTACTTGTAGACGGATGTGTAATAACGGATATTTGTGATCTAATTAGAACATTTGCATAATTATAAACGGAATAAATATGAAGACAGATGAAAGACGTCCAGTCAACATGTGCTACAGAAGGAACAAAGTGTAACACATGACAACAACTTTATCAGTCCTGTTCTTTGGACACAACATGAGCTAAAAATACTTCTGCTCATTGTGGCCCTGCGTAGCCGTGATGTTGAATTTAAAAGGAGACGAACATACGAACAATGGCTTATCATCTAGGATTAGCGAGAAAAGAAAACGGAGAAGCACTGAAGAAGAGAAACGCGTATGAACATTCGAGTTTAACTAACAATGACGAAGGCTAATGCTTAATTAACAAGTTCAAAACAAAATAACGGAAAGCAGAGCAGGAAAAACAAAAACAGAAAAAAAACATGATTGCGTCGTAAGTCTTGATGTTATTGCTACATAAGGGACTGAAGAACTGGTATGAACTTTTGAGTACAAGTGATAATATAAAGGACAAGTGCTTAACAAGCTATTAGCAAAATAACATAAGCAAGAAGACACATAGTCAAGTCGAAGACATTTCACTTCATTGCCTCATTGCTTCATCGGGAACAGAAGAGAAACGTGCACTGACATAGACGTATAACCCACAATACTGAAAACTGAACAAATTCGAAGAAAAATAATGAAGAGAAGAGTAGGAAAACACACGATCATGTAAAAGACCTCTTCGCTTTTATGCCTCGTCAGGATATATTGTCCCGAAGAAGCATTAGATCGTACTTTTTTTTTTTTAAAGAAGTCAGATAACAGATAGGGTACAATCTTCATATGATGTAAGATTGATTATTAAACTGATAATTCACATGAAAGGACAATGATAATGAGAGTAAGACCAATAGTGAAAATGCCGATAATAATCCTGTAATGTTAGTTATACTTTTAATGATACCCAGTCTGTTTTTATTGTTATCATTTTTATAATAATTAGTATTACTACTACTACTGACTATGATATTATCATAATCATAATAATTATAATTATTTTCATTTTTAAGACCACTGTCATAAACGCTTGCATCATTATCATCATGATCACTTGAATAATTAGTTGAAGTAGTAGTTCAGTATCATTACTACTATGATT
>BOPN01001402.1:200000-210000 GCA_017312705.2 Penaeus japonicus
AAATCAAAGGGAACACTTTCGGTAAACCCCGTGGTAATACGCCACAACCCCCTAACCAATCGCTGTGCATTCGAACCATGTAATCCACATAACCCCCAAGCTAAGGGGCTATACTCTGCCCCCTGGAGCACCAGGGGAGCAGACCTAGTACAATAATGGTTATTGCCTTGTGTGCCGTATCCACACACACACACACACACACACACACACACACACACACACACACACACACACACACACACACACACACACACACACACACACACACACACATATGCAGACTGGTGTATATATATATATATATATATATATATGTGTGTGTGTGTGTGTGTGTGTGTGTGTGTGTGTGTATTGAGAACAAAACAACACAGAGAACAGGAAAACATACGAATATGCCAATGGCCTTTACGCTTATACATATTGTTGAAGTTTTTTAGTTAGAATATATTTGTTTTTCAGGGTCTGGCAATGAGATATCCACCAGGGTCTAATGTCCTCTTTGTGGGGGAAGGGGATTTTTCATTTGTTACTTCACTTTGTAAAGAAGATTGGTGTGGGCAGGTGTCTCTCGTTGCAACTTGTCTGCAAGAAAATCTAAGCGAGAGAGCTGTTTCAAACGCAAAGATATTAGAAGAAAAAGGTTGGTGTTGTGATTCTCTTCTGATTGAATTGTTGAATTGTATACAGAAGCACTTGTAAATTCTCTTCCCTTTTATATGGTAATGTGGAAGAGCTCAAAAGTATTGCAGCTGATACTGAATGGAATCCATATATATTTGCAGATGTGGAAGTGATATTAGGAGTCGATGCGACTCGGCTTCATGCTCACCCTGATCTGAAGGACAGGAGATTTTCACACATTGTGTTCAACTTCCCCCATGTAGGTGGCAAGATGAAGATACACCTGAATCGACTTCTGCTTCAAAAGTTCCTTCAGAGCGCCACCTGTGTTTTGGGTCGAGGGGGACAGGTGGTAGTATCTCTGTGCGCTGGCCAGGGAGGGGTCAGCATCGACTCCAAAACCCGTAGATGGGATGACTCTTGGCAGTTGGTCCTCATGGCTTCCTATGCTGGCCTAGTTCTGACAAAGCTGGAGCCATTTGATGCTGAGAGCCATTTAGGATACTCAGCTACTGGGTACAGATCCCTGGAAAAGGGTTTTGTTCAGCAAGGATCTTTAATGTATACTTTAGAAGTCAGTGCACATCATTGGAATCCTTCAGTGTTTTTACCAGATAGTACAAAAGATATATTGTGTGAAGGACAGTACATCAACATTCCATGTTATGTTGCTTGTAAGCTAGAGAAAGTTGGTTTTGATGATGCAAATACTATGGTTGGATGTATTACACAACTGATAAAAGAAAGTTGTGCAGTCAGTTTCCAGTCACACAATAATGAAATAATTATAATTGAAAATATGAATTTGAGAGATATATCAAAACACTTTGGCACTTTCAGAAAGTCAGGTTTAGACTGTGATGTTGATCTATATTATTCATGTAGAATTAGTAGATCAAATAGTTTTCATATTGAACCATTGCTCATATTTATTTCACACACAAAGAAGGTAGACACACAACAATTAATTCAAGATTTACATGTAAACATACATAATACAAATAAAGGTTTTACCCCAAAGGCAAAGCACATTATATGGAAAGAAGTTTTAGAGGTACTATTTACACCTCAAGAGACTAATAACAAGGACCTATCTTTTACTCAAGCTTCAGAGAGTGGAGGTTGTTCTAAAAGCATATTTATTATTAACGTATCAACCATAGCCGAAGCGTATTTCGAAATGGACCAAGATGAACTCTGGGCCGAGGGGCAGAAAGTCAAGGTAGAGAGTGAATTAATCAAATATTCACCAGCAAGTTTATGTCCCTTAGAATATACTTATGATCTCAGTTTCTGGGAGACCCGAGAAGATCTGAAAGATGTTACAGATGTAGCAGGAAATGTACAAGGTGAATTTAGTACATATAAAGTAGAGGTCATCATTAACAACATTGCCCAAGACAGTTTAGTGAGTTATACACTTTTAAGCACCTACAATGATCCAGTCACCTCGAGGAAGAGTTACACGTACCGAATAAAGTACAGGTGTTTTTCATATGCATTATCTGATACACTAGCAAAGACCATTCATTTCGAAATTGGGAAAACATTGGAACAGTTGATGGGAGTGCAGGTTAGATAGCATAGGTCATGTGTGAGTGTGATTTTCAAAAGTATTTTTTATTTTTTTATTTTGTAAATTAAAAAAAGAGTGTATATTGCCTTTTAGGGTTATTTTTTGTGTATTTTTGTTATGATAAGATTTTTTTTTTAATTTTCTTTTTTTCTTTTCTTTTCTTTTTACAGAGTTAAAAATTGGTAAATTACTTAATAGCAATTTTATATCAATGTTATACTGTTGACAGACATAATGAAAATATATTATAATACTATATTTGGAAATATTTCATTATCCAGAAGTATAAGAAAGAATTATCCTTTATAATATTTGATTTTTTATATCATCCTGATTGACAAAATGAGGTTGATAATGATTTTTTGTGCACTTCTGATTACAATAGGTCTATTTTTCAAGTGATTTCTATCTTTAATTACAATGCAGGTAATTGGTATTTATATGAGCATACATGGAGCAACACTGAAAATAAATTCATAAAAAAATTATATTTTTTCAATCAACTACCCTTTTCATCCATCATAGTGTAACCCTTATTTCCTTTTCTATTATAGATTTTTGGAAGGATCCTACATGTTGAGGCGAGTTCAGAATGGCATCAGCGGCCTTGTACTGTGGCCTGCCTGGAAGACCCCTTAGCTGGACACGTCTCCGGGAAGCGCACGTTCTTGTGAAGCAGCAAATCAGGTCCTGTTCTTCAGTTGATCGCTCGAGGCTGGCTGATCCTACGCCTGCCGTTACACTTGCTAGAGAAAATGCGGGGTCATCAGTTAGTGATGGTAATGAGTGGAAGGTTTTGGCTAAAGACCTGTTACGGAAAGTGAACAAACAAGCAGATTTTAGTCTGGAGGACAAATATATACCATTGAAGAGGAGTAAAAGCAAGTCAGATGCAACAAAGGTGAGTTTGCCTTGTAAGAGATTTTTGATGGAATAGATTATAGATACAAACATATAGATGAGTTTGGGTGTAGATGTGTATGGTAAATGTGTTTATATGGGAACATATGTATTTGAATGTCTGTTTGTTTGATATTTCTGTAATGAATATATGCCATACTCTAGTTACATACAATATTTAATGTATTAGTTATCCATTGCCATGGCTCATGTTTAATGTTAGGAAGGCATCCAAGGGTAATATTACTATTACCAAAGACTCCCTGAACAGTGGAGTGCCAGGCATAAAACTAGATTCAAGCAACATAGAGTATTCTTTATACTTTACTATCATATAAAACAGAATATATTTATTTACTTCTTTTCTTCTTCTTGTTCTTCTTCTTTTCTTCTTCTTGTTCTTCTTCTTTTCTTCTTTTTCTTCTTCCTTTTCTGCTTCTTCATTTTGTTTTTATTATTTTCATGTGTAACAGTATATTTTCTCTTAATCTTTTAACTTTATAATAATCATTATCCTTGGTTCTTCCCTTGGATATCAATGGCAGGTTCATCACTTTGTTGACTTCCGGCGTGTAAAAGTCCTAGGGGGAAACGGAGGCGACGGCTGCATCTCCCTCCTGAGTGTCTATAAGAAGGAGCGAGCAGGACCTGATGGCGGGGATGGAGGAAATGGAGGCCATGTCATTTTCAAGGTAGGAATGACGAACCTCTTTTCTTCTTCATTTGCCTTTTTCATCTATTTATCCCCCCCTTTTTTTTATGTATTTGGCCTTGTTTATGATTATATCCTTTTTTCTTTTTTTTTCATCTTTATTTTTTTCAATTTCTTCTCCTTTTCATCATTAGTATTAGTATTAGTAGCATTTTTGTATTATCATTATTATTATTATTATTACTATTATTAGACATCATCTTCTTCTCCTTCCTCCTTCCTATGCCTGATTCATCATCATCACAATCATCATCACCATCAAGAACATCATCACCAGGATCACCATTACCATCCCCATGTGCATCATCATTAGGACATGCATAACCAGATCACCCTAATTTCCAGGCAGTGAAGAGGCGGAAGAGTTTGGAACACGTAAACTCTTACATCAGAGCAGACGACGGAGATGCAGGTCGTAATAAAGACTGTCACGGGAAGTCTGCAGAGAATAAACTTATTGAGGTATGTGTTGGCATTTCTTTGGGGGAGGGGCAGGGGGGGGGGTGTGGCTTCAGGAGATGCGTAGGAGTGATTGAAGGCAAAGTTGTAATTTTGAGTTTGTAATTATATATATTTATTTGTGTGTGTATGTCTGTGTGTTTGTTTGTTACTTACCCCCTTTGTAACCAGCATTATCATGGGGTCATATCACTTTTGTACTGCATATTTTTTAATTTTTTTATTATTAATTACATCTCATTCATTTTTTTTCAGTGATGATGACCTATTATGCCAGATGCTTATTAGTATCGCTTTGCTAATATATCATACATAGACTCATGATTCATATCCTAAGTCAGAAAATGATCTTTAAGATGTGGGTCATCTTGGAAGGGTTAATAGAGGTCATCATCTGTCTTAAAACATTCTGTATCAATTCAAGAAGACCAATATATCCAACAACCTAGAATAAATATCTTCCAATATCAGGTTCCAGTGGGTACAATCTTCAAAAGAGAAGGAGTGGTTGTCGCAAATCTTGATAAAGAAGAGAGCTTGTTCATTGGTGCGCGTGGCGGGGCCGGCGGCAAAGGGAATGCCTTCTTTACCACTGATGTGTAAGGTTTGAGTGGCATGTGTATGCACTGTAACTTTCATTTACTGATGGAAAAGATGGTGGTGTTATATATATAAATATTGTTGTTAATTTTAGAGGAGTTCCATTACTGGAGAACTTTCTGTAGGGTTTGTTGTCCTTTACTGAATGCACTGTGATGTGTGTGTCCTCTTTCTTCATGTTTATGAAAAAGAAATGACTTGCTACAAGTTAGCTTTGAATGTTAGAATAATATTTCTTCTAGACTGAAATTTACAAACAATTGTATCCCTTTTCCTGAAGAGATCAAGCTCCGAGAGTAGCTGAATATGGTGGAAAAGGAGAATACTTTGAATTTGAGGCTGAGCTCCAAACAATGGCAGACGTTGGATTGGTGAGTATGGATGGACATATGTCTTTTTGTGTGATTCTCTCATCATATCCTGAAGGAAATAGAAACTTGTTTTATTTTTTTATATTTTGTATTTCCATATAGGAGTCAGTATGCTGTATTGTCTACATTCTCTTTGCATGATCCATAATATATGTATATCTGTCTTAGAGGTATTTCACTGATACTCAATAATAGATACAAATAAAAAATAGTGATAGCATAAAAGTCATAATCACATTACACTTTTGTAGAGGTTGTTTTTCATTATTTATGTAAAAATGTAATGAGGACATGTTATACCTTGTTCCCAACTCATTTTAATTCTCACCACTTGCTATTAATTTTAATGAAATAAAGAAAAGATAAAACTCATGATGACAGTCCAGGTCTCAACAAGATCAATCATAACAATATAACAGACACATCTCGTATACAATGATAAATATTTATCTCATGAATTCTATATCTATTTCCACAAGCAATTGAATGTGATTAGCAGATGGTCATTCACAGATAGGATTCCCTAATGCTGGAAAATCCACGCTGCTGAGAGCCATTTCAAGAGCCAGGCCTAAAGTGGCGTCATATCCCTTCACGACACTCAATCCCCACGTTGGCATGATCCACTATGCCGACCACCACCAACTTGCAGGTAAGCTTGAGAATCAATGGAAACATGCACCGTTCACTATAGTTTTGTTTTGTTAATTTATTTTTATGGTTATTTCTTTTGATGTATTGATGTCTCCAAAAGTGCTTCTTTTCTAAGATTGTCATAAATGACAATAATGATAATATGATAACATTGATAATGATGATAATAGTAATGAACATTCTTGGTAACTAAGTGTTTGTGAATCTATCAGTATTTACAAAAGAGTTAATAAAACCATTGTAGCCATTGCATTTTCCAAGCATCAATGGGTGAAGTGATAGTGTAAATTTTAATTTTATTTATTTATGTATATATATTTGTTTATTAGTTGGGATTATTGTGTTTTTTGGTTCATATTTTTAGTATATATATATATATTTTTTGTTAGATTTACCTCTTTTCTTTTCTTGTCAGTCGAAAGCTTTTATATTATGAAATATTTTATTGTGATTCATATGTGGCTTTTGTTGCAGAAGCATTTTTAGCTGCTTTGTTACATGATTTATTTTCTCAGTGATTTTCACTTCTAATATAGTATTTCAATCGAAGTTGCAGACATCCCTGGCCTCATAGAAGGAGCGCACCGCAACCACGGTCTTGGCATCACGTTTCTGCGACACATCGAGAGATGCCGATGTCTTCTCTATGTGCTCGATGTCTCCGAACCGGAACCATGGGAGCAGTTAAGGGTATTAAAGTAGGTTAAAACTTATTTGTCTTGTTTCTACAATATGCTGAAATGAGTAAGAATATGTAGATATAGTAAAGGCAGATGAATAGTTTATAACCAAACTATTCATTATGATAGTTACATTTTAAAGTTATTTTTTAATTCCATGTGTATCTTTGGTTGCTCAGGATTTTGAAAGATATGTTTGTATTCCAGGTATGAGTTAGAACAGTATCAAGAGGGACTTTCTAATCGCCCTCATGCTGTTGTAGCTAACAAAATTGACTTACCAGAGTCTCAGGTATGAATGTATATGTATATATTCTCTATTTATATTTTCTTGTGAATTCTTTACGTAAGTTACATTCTGACTCTTCTTGCTGATCGAATCTTAGTTATATATAAATGCATAAATATTTTTTTTCTTCCAAAAATCTTTGCATTGGTATTAAAAGTTTGATTAGGATACGTGACATTCTTTCAAAAATTTTACGTCTTCTTCACAGGAAAATGTAAAGAAACTTGCACAACACACCGACTTGCCACTGGTGCCCGTGAGTGCAAAAATGGGCCAGCAGCTCATACCTTTGTTGTCTCTGCTCAGACTCTTGGTGGACTATGCAGCTCAACGTGACCTCATGCAAAGTGAAGTCTGATACTAATGCTGTTGTTTTTCTTTAGAGTTTATTGTAAAGTGTCATAGGTGATTTTGTATATAGAAAATAAAGAAGAGTTAGAGTTGAGATTCTTTTTATATCGTCTACAGAATGATGGCAAGCCTTTTCTTTCTAAAAAGAATTTGTGTAGATATGATAAATCTGAGATTGCACGCCCCTATATATTATTTTTCTTTTCCTCCTCTTCCACCTCTTTTCTCTCTTCCTCATCTTAATCTTCATCTTCTTCTCTCTACCCCATCCCTCCTCCTCTTCCTCTGTCTCCCTACCTCCCTCCCTCCCTTCTCCTTCTCTTTCTCTTTATCCTCTTCCCTCGTCCTCTTTCCTTCTCCCTTTTCTTTGTATTCTTTCATCTTCATATTCATCTTTTCACTCTTCTCCTTGACATCATTGCAAAATTAGAAATTCAAGGTCATTCACAAGATTCTAGAGAATGATTATACAGTACATTATATATATATATATATATATATATATATATATATATATATATATATATATATATATATATATATATTTATATATATATATATATATATATATATATATATATATTTATTTATTCATTTATTTATATATATATATATATATATATATATATATATATATTTATATATTTATATATATATATATATATATACATATTTATTTATAAATATATATGTATTCCTATTTCCTTGAAGATGGTCTCCTTGAAATCATTGCCAAAGTTCTCTTCTTCCTCTTTAATTCGGAAACAGTTTCCTCAGTAATTTCTGAACAGGTTTTCTTGTTATTATAGATCCTTTGATCCTCTTCATTGAGAAGGTAGCTGTTCCTGGTTTCATTCCTTCCCATCAGCCTCTTAATTCCTGACCAGAAGGACCGTGGGGCTTTTCACTTCCTTTTGACTTTCCTTACAAAATCTTCCTACTTGTCATTTGCTGCTCTTTTCCATTTCCATTTCTGTGAGAGTTCTCTCTGCACTGTTCTGTATCTTGCTCGCAGGTCTTGAGTCCATCCATGTATTCCTGCATAGTGCTGCATATGATTCAGCTGTAAATTAATTAGATTAATTAATTCTAGTGGGAATCTTGAGTGGGGTACAGTCCTGTAGTTGCTCTTTGGTTCCTGTTGTTTAAGTGTAGCTTCAACATTCCTTTACTGTTTCTGGATTTCTTGGTCGATCTCTTTCTAATTAATTGTTCTAAAGTTGAGTCTGCAAGTGGTTAGGCTTTTCACTATTGGGTTGGATGTTATCTTAAGAATGATGGGCATTTGAATGAGACAAGACATGTGCAAGCAAGAGCAGGAGAAAGCGAGGGTATCAGATAGATTTTGTGTGGATTTCAAAACAGACAGACTGGGTTAAAGAGCACAACAACCCGGATATCCCATTCGTTGATATAATTAATAGATCTGGATTGCTGATTGATCCTTCGCGTCCATTTGACACAAGGAGCGAGCAGAAAGAATACGAGAAGGAGCGGAACTACAACCCCTGCCAATTTACACATTTCCTGAATTTGGAAGTTGAAGGCCACGCTAATACCAGTAGTCATCGGATATGAGAGAAACCCTGGTGGAAGAGAGAATGATTGCTCCGTTGGACCTCTCTCAAAGGTGTGCTTGCTAGGAAAAGATAGAATTGTCAGAAAAGTGTTCAATACTTAAAAGAGAAGGAATCGTTTGCATGGTCCCTTTGGCTGCAGGATGCGGCCTGCTATCAAGTAACTACAACCGAGGAATAAGATCTACCAGTTAGAAAGAGAAATGACGATAACAATTATAATAACCACAATATTCACATCATCATCATCATCACCATCCTCATAACAAACTTGAAACTGCTACCAGTGCCAGCAACGACAGTGTTCAGTACTTAGAGGAATCGTTTGCATGGTCCCTTTGGCTGCAGGATGCAGCCTACTATCAAGTAACTACAACCAAGGAATAAGATCTACCAGTTAGAAAGAGAAATGACGATAACAGTTATAATAACCACAATATTCACATCATCATCATCACCATCCTCTTAACAAACTTGAAACTACTAGCAATGCCAGCAACAACCCCTAAATCCCTGGTGGCCGCAGCAACACGGGCCGACTGAGATCACGAAGTTCCTCATTGGATGCGAAGACCCTCAGCCCAAGCTTTTCCAAAGACGAATGACAAAACCGCTGGATGGGCTGCACGATCTGGCCGAAGGAAGTCTTCACACGCCAGACTTCGGCCCGCGAGACGTTTCCTTCCGCCTCGCTCAAGTCCCTCCTCGAAGGCAGAAGGCGCTCTTGCTTTGCGGTGACAGGGAGACCGAGGAACGCCATCACGTCCAGCAAGGCAATGGAACCGTCGTCGCAGACCTCGTCGTACAGGACCATTTTGAACCTGAGTGGGTGAGTGGACGCGTAAATAAGCGAATTAGTGCTAACAGTGATAATAATGATAATGACGGTGTTCATAGTGGCGAGTGAGAGGCGACGATGATGAGAATAACAAGAGAAGATTATTGCAAGAAAAAGGGATGAAGGGAGAGGGAAAACTCAAAGAACAGGAATAACAAGAAACAGAGGAATAGGGAAAGACATAGTTTCATTATTATAATGATTATCATAATTATCTATTTAATTATTGTTATTCCTATCATAATTATCATTATCAACAGTAGCAGTAACAGTAAACCTATGATGATGATAATGATGATCACAAGAATACAAATAAAATTATGACAATAATAATAACAAAAGTAGAGGTAATTATGATTATTGATAATGATA
>BOPN01001402.1:215000-235000 GCA_017312705.2 Penaeus japonicus
ATTAAAGATGCGCATATATGTACAGCATATACAGAGACAAAATAAGGAAGATTTATTCATAAACACACGATCCCTCTCATCCCGTTTGTTTTGATCGAGCGTAGAGTGAAATACCAACGGCGCGTTCGTGAAATGGACGTCAATTCTTTAACTAGGAACAAGTACAACGACTGATTCATACCAAAATTGTACTATCTTTTGTTAGTGCTACTTATGATTGTAGTTTCTCTTATGAATTTGTCGTTTGGACAGTGTCATTCATCTGAAACGGTTGGTAAACCTGAAGCAGCTGACACAAACGTGCCACGCTTCTGCATACTAGAGTACCGCATTCGTGACATGAACACGACATGGACACAAAATGAACATGACATGGCCACGACACGCAGAAAACGTCCAAGAATACGGCTGAAAATCCTGTGACCTCTACTAACCCCTTTGCATTTTAAGGTGTGTTTTAAGGTTGTTTCGATTTTATGTAGTTTTCATATATTTATGTGATTTTTATTTAATTTTCATATATTATGACCTATATATCGAAGCATTTTAAACCATGTTATAAGCTGTAATAGCTTGTATTTGGTCGTTCTTTTGTGGCACTGATGATGAAGAATGGTCTTCGAAATGATGTTCTGCACAGCTTTGGTTATTTTATTAATCATATATATACATACATATATATATATATATATATATATATATATATATATATATATATATATATATATATATACTTACTGTAAACAGTCACATACCAGATTTTATCTCTAACTAGTTGCTTCACACTATATCCACTGTGCAACTAACTTCGAAATAAATTAACTTTATTTAATTAAAATGTAGATTTTATCCTAAAGACTGTTTTCACAAAAAAAAAATTATTCGGGTGACACAAGTGTCGGTTTGGTTTGGCCAAGTGTTCTTGTTATTGCATACGTACCAATCCAAAGCTCTGAAATCAATTTTCTTGGCATAAAGCAGATCGGAATAAGCTACACTGATGAGGTCATCATTTAACCCGTTGACGTCACAAGTTTTGTGTTTGATTTATGCATTTATTTTTTTATTATTATTATTAGCATATGTTATCATTATTGCTATTATTGTTTTAGACGCAGATGGTTTCGCGAGCGCTTACTCACCAAGGAGTTACTTAGCAGGTTCCTCTGACCTCGTTTGTTTACCCCATTCCATGATTTGTTTAGATAAAAAGTTTATGTATTTGTAACAAGCATTATTGCTACTAAAGTTATCATAATTATAATCAATATGGTCATTATCATTATTATTATCATTGTTATTACCATCTTCATCATTATTATTGTTAGTATTACTATCATTATTATTGTTAGTATTACTATCATTATAATTGTTATCATCGTTATTATCATTATTATTATCATTAACATTCTTATTATTATCATTATCATTATTATTAGCGTTAGGGGTGAATGTCGGATTACTGACTGTTATTTCAAGGCCAAATTTTATGTATGTCTTTGGCAGTTCATTAACGAGAAAAAAATTGAAGTATCTTTTTCATATCCTCCCCCCCCCATAATAATAATAATAAATGATAATAATAGATAAAAGGAATATATTTATATCGTACCACACACCATATCAAATCATAGATATGATGTAAGGGACATGGCACAATAGGGTCCTATCCTATTACAGAAATCTTTAGAGTTTCATCCGATAACTACATTTTTTTCCAGTTATTTCCAGAAGAAAGATAATTGAAGATATGATACACTGTGATTTACCAATTAGGTTTTGATCACGTGTGTAGACTCTTTTTCATTGGGATCTGGGAATATCCGTGAAACATAAGGGATTGAAGCTTAAGAAGTTTATCCATAACCATTATGGCTTCAACAAACGTAAAACTACTTGATAACATCCATAGAGCTTAACCCTAAAACGCATTCGTGGGGTCCTAGATACCCTGTTCTACCTGTCTGACAAACACCGCCGCCCATAGCAGCTGACATGTCCGTGCTACGTTACTTCCTGCACGTCGACACCCATCTATCATGGCAATCCAAGACTGCCCACCACGGATTTTGGGCTTAACACGAGCGCCCCAACCCCCAGGTCACGAAGTCTCTGACACGAGCAGAAAAGGCCACAGATGAGAAGTCAAGAGGACAACCACACCGAGCCGCGGTACTACCTACGACCCGGAGGTAGTACCGCGGCTCGATATTATGTGACCCAAGACATTGATCATGTATGTCTACTTAATTCAATGCAATATCGATGGCAGTGTGTTTTGACCTGACGCTTCCTGTCTCCTGTGTTCGTTTCCGCCTCGGAACACTAGTTTCTCTAGGCAGCTGTGTTTGTTAACGGAAGGCCCGAGGCGTAGAAAGTGACTGAAGATTTGTACTTAAGGACATGTAAGGATCACAGGCGGAGAGACAGATCAGGACAGAGAGGTCAGACAGACAGACTAGAGCGAACAGCTCTTACCTCTGGCCTTCGGCCAGGATCTGGTGTATTTACATTCCACAATAAAGACCATGGCACGTGAACGTCTTTCTCTTATCCACCGACCTACAACCAGGGCATCGAGTGGTTATAACAACTGCTCTCAGTGGTGGTTTACAACTGATGGCACTGGTGGTTTACAACTGATGGCAGCAGTGGGTGGCTTACACAGGATGACGATGATCAATCTCTGCAACATTCTATCGCTTAGCATTGCTGCTGAACCAGAGATAACAGTCTTGGCACTGAGCCAGGTAAGACATGAGAGGTGCCTCTTATGCCCAGGGGAAGCTGACAAAAGATCAGGCATACGCACACCAAATGTCTGCGCCCCATCTGTGTGGAGTGCAGCCCAGTTAGTATTTTTGAATCATGAACTAGTCTAAATTATCTTGCATAAAAGTCCCTTAAAAGTGTACCTGTTCGGTCCCCCGCAATAACGGTGGTAAAACTTTTTTTTTCTCAATCGCTGTCAAATGACTCTCAGAGTATCTGTCAATTCATTTTTGTTAGCTTTAGTTTCATTGTTAAAAGAAGGTATAAAAAAAATCGGTCATCTATTTTCATAAAAGGCATTGTGAATTAGTTTTAATAATGATGATAGAAAATAATCTGTGGGGTCTAAACAAGTCAAATGGCTCCAAGAACATCAATCTACTCATTTCGGTTTGTTTTTGGGCTATTAGACAGCGTAATAGAACAGGAGAGAATTGGAAATTGAAAAATACAATTTATGGGCTTTTTCCTGTACATGTCCTGATTATCAGCTTCAATTATACACTATGATTTTTTTCGTCAAATTTTCAACAACTTGGGTGATTTTTTTTCCCCCTTAGTCTTATCTTAGTTAAAGGAAACTACTTTGATACATTAAAGGAAGGCCAGTGTTCCAACTTTACTTGTATCTTTTCAGATTCATTAGATGTCAATCACAGACTCCGCGTTGGTGTTAACGAAAGAAGGAATGAGTGAAATGCGTTCTAGGGTTGAATATTGTTATCTAAGTACAGTATCTTAAATATCGGTTATAATTTTTCATATATTTCTCAGGTGCTTATTTAGTTAATTATCAGCGGAAATTAGCTCCACCGTTAATTTTTGTTTAAGTGGTTTCCTCGCTTTTCAATCGCTTCTACACACACTCACGTACATGTGTGTATATGTACACACACACACACACATATATATATATATATATATATATATATATATATATATAACACACACACACACGAACACACACACACACACACACACACACACACACACACACACACACACACACACACACACACACATATATATATATATATATATATATATATATATATATATATATATATATATTTATATATATATATATATATATAAATCATTGTTGTTAAAACCTCGACTATGTATAGCTCTAGTCTGTCTGTCTGACCTCTCTGTCCTGATCTGTCTCTCTGCCTGTGATCCCTACATGTCCTTAAGTACAAATCTTCAGTCACTTTCTACGCCTCGGACCTTCCGTTAACAAACACAGCTGCCTATATAAATGTATTTATATTTTTGTCCATGTGAATCTGTGAATAACAACCACATTTAATTCTACGGTACTTACCTACCTATCCGAGCTGGTAACTTCCCCTAAAAAGTCGTTTCTTTTTCTGATTAAATTATTAAAAAAAAAAAAAAAAAAAGACCTAGACAGGACGACTTTTTGCCTTCTTCAATTCAAACACTCAAGAATTGTCGCTGTGACAGGACTGATAACCCAGTGATTAACCAAAGACCAATATTATGCAAGGGTTTTTTAAATGAAGGGGTTTAGAGGTCACAAAACTTTCTACGCTTACTTCTGATGCGTCTGCGTAATTGTCCGCAATGTCTCGCTTTTCTCTGTTTGTTTGTTTGTTTCCTTTTACGAGAGACTACCACTTCCGAAGTATACACACTGCTCGGAGCCTAAGTTTGAAATGAGCGTTTAATATTCAGTATCACAAGCATATGTTATGGATATGTTAATGCCTCGTCGTAAAGGAACTTAATTGGCCGTGGTGACAAGGTGTCAAGTGAAGTATATATATATATATATATATATATATATATATATGTGTGTGTGTGTGTGTGTGTGTGTGTGTGTGTGTGTGTGTGTGTGTGTGTGTGTGTGTCTTATCTCGTGACCATATTACCTTGACAATTGTGAATTGATTGTGAAATGGACGCATCTTATTTCTTGGTGCGTGGTACCACACCTGTACATGAAAGAAATACTATTTAAGAAACAATAGGAAGCTGGATAGGACAAAATAGTGAAGCTTACTTTACATTTCGATTTGTGTAAATGTAATTATGATGATTCATTTATATGTGTATGAGGGGTGAGAGACATGGAACACATTCATTTATACATAGACGCATAGATACACGAACACACATACAGGTATCAGAGACGTTAGGAAACGAATAGCAAAGAGTAAATCTCGTGGTCTTGACGACATCCCTTCAAGATTAATGAGAGAATTTGCGAGCCATAACAGTCCTGGCCCAGAGACCCATTTCGCTTACCCATATCCGATCCCAAAGACTCATTTCGCTAACCCATATCCGATTCCAAAGGCCCATTTCGCTTACCCATATCCCATATAAGATCCTCGAGAGAATAATCGCCAAGCAGTTGTGGAAGTCATTCTAGCTCATACTAGATAATCATCAGTTTGGGAACGTAAAAGTAGGCTCAACCACCCACTAATTAATTGTCACCACATGTTAAAAATACAAATATGTGACCATGACATTTACCCTTGCACATTTACCTGGGCAAGGCATCATCTTGTTACAGGATTCCCTCAGACACATGAGAATGGGCCTCCGCAAAGAAAAGGCAGATCAATACCAAGAAATGCATATAGTTAAGAATTCAGATTTAATAAACCAGCAGGCTGCTAAGAACCCCTGACAATAAATAACGACCCCTCAAATCAAATCTCTGAGGTGAGTTTCTTAAGAACATTAATCAGTGAAGACCTGGAATGATTAAACAACACCAAGAAAATCATTTCAAGGTGCGGGAGGAAATTTTTCAAGTAATCCAAACTCAAATCGTTTGGAGCTTCCCCGGAACATCGCCACATATGGATGACTCATAAGACCTACCTGTGAATACGCAGCCCCAATATGGCATTCGCCCATCACACATTTTGAAAATATCGAATTAGAAGAAAAAATACAGAAAAGAACTCTGTGCATTATTCTTGAAACCAACCACACTACATACCATGAGGCGCTTACCAAACTAAACATCGTCTCCTTATAAGAGCGGAGCAAGTATTTAACGGGAAATTTTGCAAACTACATACTAACATCTGTGAGATACCAAGACCTTCTTCCAGACTTCCGTCAGTCTGGAAAACACTTCCGCAATGATGTTAATGCAGTAATATGTGAGCCAAGAGTATATATACATATATATATATTGTCAGTGGTTTGATTTTGTCCTCGTTGGTTTTTCACTTATGATCCTTAGAATGATTAAGCCACTCGAGGTTAAAAGGAAACTTGGTCATATCCAAACCACATATATTTACACTTATCTACAAAACCAGAAAAGAACACAGCACAAACAAAATATAAATAAGGTATTCTTGTGCAGCTTGAAGCAGGTGGTATTGTTGATAGTCAGGTTGTGACGCCGAAATTTTTGCCACCAGAGGTTGTGGAGTCAAAGGCTGTGGCACCAGAGTACAACTCTGGTCAATTATAACAGCAATGTCAGACAAGCAGATTTACAGCTTAAGTCAGCATTCACCTATGGAGGCTGAAAAAAGGACAATGTAAAAAACTGGCTATTCTATTTTCCACAATTTTCACAATATACACACTTAAATATATTCTAAGTGTATCAGGAGAGAACGTTTAATAAATTACAATATAATTGTCACTGATAATAATTGCTACACACGAATCACGTCAATATCAATAAATAAATCATGATATCTAATACTACATACATTTTCAATAAGTCACGAAATATACATAATAGATCAACTCAAAGACCTACAAGCAATACTAAAGAGATATAAGAAATATATATCAAAGAACACTTAGACAAACACGAGACAATAATGCAGTTTAATGAAAATACGTCAAGCAAAGGAATAGATACCAATGGGCATAGAATCAAAGTAAGTTTTGAAGAGTAAGTGTCGAGTCGAAGTCAAGTCTAGTGGGACATTCTTGATAGGCGGAGCTTAGATTAGCGCCGATTGGTCGGGAGTAGTGGTCACAGTCCAAAGGTCCACCTCCTAAACGGTCTCCAGCAGTTCAGTTCAGAGAGATTTGCAAACACTTCGCTTCGCCCGGGCTATATGACAGTTATAAGTACTGATTCATCTGATCATTGTAACAATGTTTACCTAGGCGGCCCGGCCTCTGCCAGTTATAAGTACTAATTCATCTGATCATCGTAACTGAATGCTTACATAAGCGGTCGGATTGCTTGCAGACACTCCAGTTGCCAGGGGGAAAGCAAAAGGCATAGTCGTCTCACCAACCCGGCGGCTGTCGTCTATGATCTTGATCCGGTCTATGAGATGTTTAATTTCAGAGCGAAAAGTGCGGTTTCTATCAACCCATACCCCTAAGTATTGGAAGATGTGAACCCACTCTAGCTCTAGCCCTTGGACTCCCAGCCTTTCATCATGGAAATCGAGTTTCAGCACCATTGCCTCCAATGTGGCTGCTTGAATCTCAAGCCCGACCCTGCAGCATTCCTCAGACATTAGGTCCAGACAATGCTGGGCCTTTCTTATTACATTCTCATTTTCTCCCTGCAGGGATAAATTCAATATTCTTGGGCAGGTTTTCTCTGAAGCGAAACCAGAGCCTTACCCATCTTTTTACTTTTGTCTCTGAGGACCTTGTATGGCTCCAAGGTTACAGCCTTGGTCGATTTCTTGCTGGGGTCGTCAGCAGAGGTATCAGTCAAGGGTTTTGTGGTAAAAGTTGCCATATGAGAGCGGTTCAATTCATCCTCCCAACGGGGGTGGGTGGTGCCTCAACTTCTCCTTCTCCTTCGACGAGACTCTGATAGGAGTCTTCGGTGTCCTCACCACCCTCCTATATGCGTTGGGGACGGAATCATTGATGGCACTCACAAGACCATGCGATTGCCTGCAAGACTGGGGCTGCTTGACCCAAGCCTATCTCAAAAGAGAGACTAGTCTGGCCAATTGACCTAATAGAGTCTAGATCAGACCACCTGTCAAATTGGAATAGCGGACCAAAGAGGCATGTTGCTAGTCGCAGGGTGTACTCATACATGGCAACTTTCAACCTCCAGGACTCCCGTCTTCCAGCGCACAGGAGCGCCACGCACAGCAAACACATGAGCGGGTATGATTCCCCCTGGGGGGAGGACCAAGGAGGGTGCAATCCCACCTACAAAATCAGCACTTAAGAACCATTTGGTCATTCCTCCTTGGATAATCCACCACTGGAAGACCACCTCAACAGGAGGAAGAGACTGGCTAGATCCAGAGTGGGGTCATCTGAGGAAGGACAAGACGGTTCCTTTTACAGGGGATCTCCGGCAGGGTTTCCCAGTTACTTCAAATGTCCAAGTTCACCTGACATGTAGCCATCTGGTAGTGTAATGGTTAGCGCATTGGCTTCACATCCCCATGGTCGGCAGATCGGGCCCCATTCAAACTCATGAGTTTCCATTGTCGCCTGGTGGTCACTGTCGTGGCTGATCACCATGGTGGGTAAGAACCGAGCTCAGATCGAGTCAACACTCGTTGAGACACTCTCTCACGAGTTAGCACACGCTGGTACAGGCAGAGACTTGCCTCAGTGCATATAAGCCCGGCGGCACATCTGCTCCACAAAGCTAGCTTATCGTTATCCTTACCCAACACGTGTGGAACAATGATTTTGTCCGAGTCTTTTGTAGAAGGTCGGCTGGTTACCGGGACACATCATAATATTCATGCCATGGAAGAGATTAACTTTTGACCCATCATAGCACACATGCACACACACAGACACACTATATAGATATATATAGATACACACAGACACACTATATATATATATATATATATATATATATATATATATATATATTTATATATACACACATACTCACAGACACACACACACACATATATATATATATATATATATATATATATATATATATATATATATATGTATATATATATACATATATATACACATACACACAGACACACTATATATATATATATATATATATATATATATATATATATATATATATATATATATATGTATATATATATATATATATATATATATATATGTATGTATATATATATATATATATATATACATACACACACACATTATATATATATATATATATATATATATATATATATATATATATATATATATATATATATACATATACATATAGATAAATATATATATATATATATACATGTATATGTATGTATATATGCATATAAATATACATATATATATATATATATATATATATATATATGTATATATATATATATATATATATATATATATATATATATATGTATATATATATATATATACATGTATATATATATACATGTATATATATATATATATATATATATATATATATATATATATATATATATACATATATATATATATATATATATATATATATATATATATACATACACATACATACATGTATGAGAGGAAGGGGACATATGCATATATACATACATACATAGAGACACAAACGCACACACACTATATATATATATATATATATATATATATATATATATATATATATATATATATATATATGTGTGTGTGTATATACATACATACACACACATATATACATATATATATATATTTATATATATATATATATATATATATATATATATATATATATATATATATATATATATATAGTGTGTGTGTGTGTGTGCGTTTGTGTCTCTATGTATGTATGTATATATGCAAATGTGCATGTGTCGCCTTCCTCTCATACATATATGAATGAACTATCATAACTACATTTACACATTAATCGAAATGTAAAGTACGCCTCACTATTTTGTTCTATTCAGTTTCCTGTCGCTTTTGAAAAAAAAAATAAGTATTTCTTTCTTTCTTTTAGGCACAGGTTCCACGCCCCAAGCAATAAGATGTGTGAATTTCACAATCAGCTCATTATTCTCAAAGTAATTTGGTCATGAAACAAAATATATTTAAAGATACACCACGGCCAATTAAGCGCAAATTACTTTACGATAAAGTGTTAATATATGCATAACATTTGCTGGCGTCACTGAACAGTGAACGAAATTAATTTTTATGCCTATTTGGAACGTGGGGACCAAGCAGTGTGGATATTCAGGGGACGTTAGTCTCTCGTAGAAGTAAGAAAAAAATAGAATAACGAGACAATTACACAGACGGAAGTAATCGTAGAAAGTTTTGTGATCACTAAACCCATTCATCTAAAAAGACCCTTGCAGATATTGGTCTTTGGTTAATCACTGGGTTATCAGTCCTGTCACAGCGAAAATTCTTGAGTGTTTGAATGTGATAAAAAAAGAAACGACGTTTTTAAGGCAACTACCAGCTCGGATAGGTAGGTAAGTACCGTAGACTTAAATGTTATTCACTGATTCACACAGAGAAAATATAAATAAATTGCACTGACACATCCATCTCTAAATGATCTAATTGCTATACGTTATCCGGGTTTTAGCAGCAATGTTATATATATATAAGTATATATATATAAGTATATATATACATACATATATATGAATATATATATATTTATATATATATATATATATATATATATATATATATATATATATATATATATATATATATATGTGTGTGTGTGTGTGTGTGTGTGTGTGAGTAGCAGCCTCTGAAAGAGCGACGTAACCACATAAAGAAAAGTGAATGTGGGGGCTAATTACTGCGGATGATTAACTAGATAATCACCTGAGAAATATATGAAGATATTAATGATATAATTGATTCTGAAAAAATATATATATATAAGTAAAGTTTGACGGTGTTTGAGAAATAGAAAAAAAAAATGTTTCACCACTCAATGGGGAATATTTTGAGGGACTTTTATGCAAGAAAAACGTGAAATAGGTGAAGCATTAATTATTCTGTTGCTATTTAGTGTTATACATGAATAAAAAGTAACTGCAAACAAAAATCTCGCCTTTATTACTGGCTGCACTCCACACAGACGGAGCGCAGAGTTTTCTCCTATGGCTTGCATTTTTTTTTTTTTTTTTTTTTTTTTTTTAGGGGGGGGGGTGAAAAAGATATTTCTATTTTTTCTCGGTTATGAACTGTCAAAGTTATATGTAAAATTCGTCCATTAGATAAATAATCTAGGATTTACCATCAACGCTCCACACAGCGTGCTCACACACACACACACACACACATACGCACACACACACACACGCACGCAATCACACACTTTTGATCAATTCAGTACAAAGTATTCAGTGGATGACCGGTTGGCTTCGGGAGTTCATTTATATATACAATCGACTGGTACCCATTACGATTATAATTATTATCAACGTTCTAATAGTAGTAGTAGCAATAGTAGTGAAAGAAATTATATTAATGATGATGATAAGGATAAAGATAGCAATAATAATGATGATAATAATGATAATGATAATAGCAATAATAATGATGATGATGATAATAATAATGATAGTGATGATGATAATGATATTAATAATGACAAGAGTAATGATAATAATAATGATAATAATGATGATGATGATAAAAGTAGTAATACTGATGATAAAGATAATGATATTAAAAACAATTAAGATGAAAATAGAATTAACAATAACGATAATAATCATAATTATGATAACTTTAGTAGCAATAATGCTTGTTACAAATACATAAACAAATCATGGAATGGGGTAAACAAACGAGGTCAGAGGAACCTGCTAAGTAACGCTTTGGTGAGTAAGCGCTCATGAAACCATTTGCGTCTAAAACAATAATAGCAATAATGATAACATATGCTAATAAAAATGAATAAATAAATGTATAAATCAAACATAAAACTTGTAGCGTCAACGCGTTATTCTAATCTGCTTTTTGCCAAGAAAGCTGATTTCAACTAATCAGCTATAATTTGTTTGTGTGTATGCCAGACGACACTAACACTTGCATCATCTGAATAGTGATTATTTTGCCAAAAGTCTTTGGGATAAAATGTCCTTAATTAAATCTTAATTAAAGAGAATTAATTTACTTTGAAGTTAGTCACACTGTAGATAGGATATGAAGCAATCTGTTATGTGTGATTATTTACAGTAAGTATACACTATAGGTATATATATATATATATATATATATATATATATATATATATATATATATATATATATATATATATATATATATATATATATATATATATATATATATATATATATATATGTATGTATGTATGTATATATAAATATACATATATATATGTGTGTGTGCATATATATATATATATATATATATATATATATATATATATATATATATATATATATATATATATATATATATATATATATAATATATATATATATATGTGTGTGTATGTGTCTGTGTGTGTACATATATGCAAGTATTTACATTATGTATATGTATATATATAATATATATATGTATATATATATATATATATCAGCCTCTTAATTCCTGACAGGAAGGACCATGGGGATTTTCATTTCCATTTGACTTTCCTTACAAGATCTTCCTACTTGTCATTTGCTGCTCTTTTCCATTTCTGTGAGAGTTCTCTCTGCACTATTCTGTATTTTGCTCGCAGATGTTCAGTCCATCCATGTATTCCTGCAAAGTGCTGCAGATGATTCGGCTGTAAATTAATTAGACTAATTAATTTTGGGTTGGGTACAGTCCTATAGTTGCTCTTTGGTACCTTTTGTTTAAGTGTAGCTTCAACATTGTTGTACTGCTTTTAGATTTCTTTGTCGATCTTTTCCAGTGTTGCAGGCTTCGACTGGAACTTTTCCTTGAATCCTTCCCAATTAGCTGTTATAAAGTTGAATCTGTAAGTGGTTAGGATTTTCGCTAGTGCGTTGGATGTTTTTTTTTATTTTTTATGAAGCGTGAAAAGCGGAAGAGGAAGTGGTTAAAGGAGCTGGAGAGATAGTGAAAAATGAAATTTGGGAGGAGGTAAAGTGAGAGTTAGAAAGTTAAGCACAGTGAAGAGAGTATTAGCTTTTTATTGGAGGTCTGCCAGGAGAAGGAAGTTGGAGGATAGAGTGCATGTGCGCCCTTGGCAGCCGAACGAAGCCACGGGTCAACCTCTCGGGAGGCAGTCGGGATACCATCTTGAATAATGGAAGTATGTAAAGTGAAGAGGAAGTGATGAAGGGAGCTGGAGGGAGAGTGGAAATGAAATTTGCGAGATCAGGTGGTAGAAGGAAAGCTGAGAAAACTGGTCCAACGTAGATTAAATTTCCAGTTGCAACCATTCTTGCAATATCATTGACAACCTGATGTAATAATTGTCTACAGGGATCAGCTTCTTTTATCCGCCATGTCCGGTTGATAGGCCACGTAGGGTCGCGGCGACAAAAGAGGTCATTGGCCGAAACTCGCCAAAGGAATTAGCCAGTGACAGAACCAATAAATGGCTAATGCCGGACACATGGGTTGCAATGGACAAACACTTAAAACCATCCATATGTGCCAAGACGGAGAAACGCTACTTCGCTCCGGCCTAGAACATATTTACAGCAAAGAGCGCCACATCACAGCGAGAGGACAGAAAGAAGGGTTATAGCATTCCTAAAGACGACGTCTGTTCCCGTAATGTGTACATATTAGTGATGACTGAGAGCCGTGATAATATGATCCATACTACCTGTGTAAGTATTTAGTACTGCTACATTACAATTCTTAGTATTACGTTACAGGCAACGGTGATACTAATTGTAAACATGTAAGTGAGTTTTAGACTGTGGTATCAGTCGTCCTCAAATTGGCCCATCAACAACATCTACTCCGTTGGTAATGGCGGCAACAGTCGAAACACAAAGAGGGATCCGAAGCTGTTACAGTATACAAGCCTACGAGTGTGACGAGTTGTAAGCAAGAGGACAGTGCTTTAGGCGAACGAGTACGTGTGAGTGTGTACGGAAGGTGCGGTGCGACACGTAGGCGGCGGTGGTAAAACCTAAGGAGGTTGCACGCCACGATTAGTGTTTGATGTATTGGCAGGTCAGTTCAGAATGCAATGTAGATGAAACTAAATGCAGACTTTACAACGAAGAGTATAAACGAACACTTGAACATTACATTTCAGAGTGCCATATGATACAACCTTTCAGGACACCTTGCATGAGGTATGCAGAGTTATGTAATTATTTCATAACATCAACTGTACTAGAAGATGTACTTATGCTATATCCGAAATTCGGTATGTGATACCCTATTACAACATTTATCAAATGTCTATTCACAGTTGATATACTATAGAATATAATCATGTTATTACCTTAATTTGTAATACAATGTTAGCAACAATGTCATGACTCTACATCAATGTATCAAAGCTTGTCCATGCCTGTGCAGTTAGCCAGGCTGGTAAATAAAGATCTAAACTAAAAAATTGAACGAGATGAGGTGAGTCATAAAACCGGCTCATCAAGTGATTGGTGAGGAAGTAAGGTGTAAGGGTCAGTTGGGAAAATAAAGGTAATGGATCTCACATGAAAATAGAAAAGAAAAGAGGTCGTAGAACACAATATGGATTAGTGATGAAAGATCAGAAAGAATAAGGGCTCATTTATGTGATCAGTGATGGGAATGATCAAGTAAGAAGCAAAACGAGCTGAGGCTCACTTAAGATAAGAAAGAAACGAGCACTGGGGCTCACATAAAACAAGGGGCAAACGAGCACTGGGGCTCACTTAAAATACGAAGCAAAACGAGCATTGGGGCTCACATCAAGCAAAGGTCAAACGAGAACTGGGGCTCACTTAAAGTACGAAGCAAAATGAGAATTGAAGCTCACTTAAGATAAGAAGCAAAACGAGCAATAGGGCTCACAGAAAATAAGGATACAATGTAACTCTGAAACTGTCGTAAATTTTGAAACATTATGAGCGAGGGGGAATAAGAAATCATTGATGAAAATCGTGATAAAAATCAATAGAGATATATATTAACAAAATCATTAGATTACATTAGAAAAAAAACATGACCAAGTTTGCTATAATCAGGTTGCAAAGATAATCCATCGGAAGCTGTGCGAAAAACAGGCATTTGAACGAGACAAGACACGGTGCAAGCAAGAGCAGGAGAAAGCGAGGGAATCAGATAGGAGTAAGATTTTGTGTGGATTTCAATACAGACAGACTGGGTTGAAGAGCACAACCCGGATATCTCAGTCGTTGATAATAAATTGATAGAACTGGATTGTTGATTGATCCTTCGTGTCCATTTGACACAAGGATCGAACACAAAGTATACGAGAAGAAGCGGAACTACAACCCCTGACAATTTACACATTTCCTGGATTTGGAAGTTGAAGGCCATGCTAATACCAGTAGTCATCGGATAGGAGACAGCCCCTAAATCCCCGGTGGCCGCAGCAACACGGGCCGACTCAGATCACGAAGTTCCTCCTTGGATGCGAAGACCCTCAGCCCAAGCCTTTCCAAAGACGAATGACACAACCGCTGGATGGGCTGCACGATCTGGCCGAAGGAAGCCTTCACACGCCAAACTTCGGCCCGCGAGACGTTTCCTTCCGCCTCGCTCAAGTCCCTCCTCGAAGGCAGAAGGCGCTCTTGCTTTTCGGTGACAGGGAGACCGAGGAACGCCATCACGTCCAGCAAGGCGGTGGAGCCGTCGTCGCAGACCTCGTCGTACAGGACCATTTTGAACCTGAGTGGGTGAGTGGACGCGTAAATAAGCGAATTAGTGCTAACAGTGATAATAATGATATAAATAAGCGAATCAATGCTAACAGTGATAATAATGATAATGACGGTATTCATAGTGGCGAGTGAGAGGCGACGATGATAAGAATAACAAGAGAAGATTATTGCAAGAAAAAAGGATAAAGGGAGAGGGAAAACTCAAAGAACAGGAATAACAAGAAACAGAGGAATAGGGAAAGACATAGTTTCATTATTATAATGATTATCATAATTGTCTATTTCATTACTGTTATTCCTATCATAATTATCATAATCAACAGTAACAGTAAACCTATGATGATGATAATGATGATCACAAGAATACAAATAAAATGATGACAATAATAATAACAATAATAGAGGTAATTATGATTATTGATAATGATAATAACAATAGTAATAGTAATGATAATGATAATAACAATAGTAATGGTAATGATAATAAGTATAATGATAGCAGTCGTAATGGTAATGATAATAATAATGACAACCAGAACTCTTTTTAAAAATACGAATATGCACAAAGGATCACAAACCTCGTAGGATACTCTTTGGACAACAGCGACGCCTGCTTGAGATCCTCTTCAAGGAGCGAGCAAATTGTCTCTGGATCTCGACAGGACATTTGGCACCATGGCTTCGTCGACCTCGAGCTGTGGCAAGTAAAGGGTTAAATAAGGTCACCTGACCTGTGTTTTGCTCAGAAAGTCAAGGGAAAAGATGAAGTATTTCCTATTCTATATATCTATTTATTCATTTATTGTTTTACTTTTTTATTTTTTGCTTCCTTGTTATTGCATTGTGGTATTGTTCTTTAAAAGGATAGAGTGAGTGACTTGATGACAGAGAGACGTAGAGAAAGAAAGTGAGACAGATTGATGGACAGATAGATATATAGAAAGAGAGATAGAGAGAGAGGGGGGGAGAAAGAGAGAGACGCTCATATAAACATTAAATCATAACTGCATGGATTAATCCTCATTTTCATTGCCTTCCTTAGTTTTAATACCCCATGATCGGCAGTATGAAAAATAAAGACTACAAACTACAAACAACGCCCTTTGTTGACCTGAGGACGGCGCGGGGGTCACGAACCAAGTAGATGACCTGGACGTCGAGGTCATCGTCTCTTAACAAAGGTCGGGCGAACTTCAGACTGAGACGAAGTACCTGCGAGAGAAGAAGCCACATAGTCTTTCATATCAATATGCAAACTATGGGCGCGCGTACGCTCACACACATATGAAAACACATGTACACTCGTAATCACACTGTTAGGCTAGTACAGTGGTAGTGTGCCGGCCCCGTATCCCCGTGGTCGGCAGATCGAGCCTCGTCCAAGCTCGTGAGTTTACGCTGTCGCCTGGCAGATACCACGGTGAGTAAGGATCAACCTCAACCTTACCGTCAACAGTGGCTTATCTTATCCGTACCCATCTCCCCCACTCAAACAAACAAACCAACAAAAGCTAAATGTTACAGATAGGCATTACATACATACACACATAATTATATATATATATATATATATATATATATATATATATATATATATATATATATATATATATGTGTATATATATACTATATATACACTATCACTTAATATCTCATTCCTATTATAAGGTTCCTGCTGGGCCCCGTTTGATTATTTTTCGGTGAGAGGGCCCTTGACAGGGCCTTAATATATATATATATATATATATATATATATATATATATATATATATATATATATATATATATATATATTTATATATATATACATATATATGTATGTATATATATATATATATATATATATATATATATATATATATATATATATATATATACATATATATGTATGTATATATATATATATATATATATATATATATATATATGTATATATATATATATATATATATATTATATATATATATGTATATATATATATATATATATATATATATATATATATATATATATATATATAAATATATACATATATACATATATATGTCTAATATGTATAATACTAAGTATTTAGCGCCGCTGTCCTCACCTTGATGACATTCATGTCCGCGGACCGACACACTCCGCTGACGTAAGAGGTGTTTCGACAGAGACTCGCTGATCTCACGCTCTTCTCTCTCCGACAACTGTCGAACAGGAATTCATTTTGATGGAGGTAATAGCCGTGTTTCGGGTGTCGCTCGAGGCGGCACAGGATGAGGTCCTTCAGGAGCGTCTGAGCCTTACGAGTTATTGCGTCATCATCATCGTGCATCACCTTCACGCCGTACATGTGCAAGGGCTCGTAGCTGGGGGGGGGGGGGGGAAATCGATGTATAAATTAAAATAAAAAGTGTGTATTTACATACACAGATACATTTGCACACAGGTACACAACACATATATATGTGTGTGTGTGTACATGTACATATATATATATATATATATATATATATATATATATATATATATATATATATATATATGTACACACACCTACACGCAGCGTGTATGTGTGTGTTCGTGTGTGTACACATATATACATACATATATACATCTTTCGGTTGCTCTCACTTCATGCAGGGTCGCCACAGCGGATTTTCTGCCTCCACTTTCCCCTGTCTCTAGCATCCTCCTCCTCCAAATCCACTTCACTCATGTCTTCCTTGATGTTGTCCATCCACCTTCTCGTAGGCCTCCCTCTCCTTCTCTTTCCCGGAATCCCTATCTCCATCACTTTTCCCACGTACCCTTCGTCTCTTCTCCTAGTATGCCCATACCACCTCAGCCTTGTCTCCAGAGGCTTTGCTGAAATTTCCCTAACTTCTGGCTTTCCCCGTACTACCTCATTCCGTACCTTGTCTTTTCGTGTCAGTCCGGTCTCCCACCTCAGCGTTCTCATTTCTGCCAGGTCCATCTTCTTCATCAAGCTCTTATTCAGGGGTACTGTTTCCATCCCGAACAATATCGCAGGTTTTTCAATTGCCTTATGGACACGTCCCTTCACCCTAACCGGCACCTTCTTGTCACACGCCAAGCCTGTTACTCCTTCCTGCCTGTATTCTTTTCTTCGCCTCGCTATCTCTCTTTACTTCCACCTCCGGAGCTACCTGTCCTTGTATTATCACCTGTCCCCTAGCGCCATTGCCACCCTTGTCCTCGGTCTTCGTTCGACTCACTTTCAACCCTCTTTTTTCTAATGCCTCCCTCCACTTTTCCAGTTCTTCCTCCGCTTCTGCTTTTGCCTCATTCACCAATACCACATCATATGCAAGCAACACTGTCCATGGTGCTTCTCTTCTCACTTCCTCTGTTAGATGGTCCATAACAGTCACAAACACGAAGGGGCTCAGTGCCGGTCCCTGGAGGACTCCGACTTATACTTTGAAAAGTTATATTTTCCCCACTGCACATCCCACTCCTATCATACACCCCTTGTACATGTCCTATATGCATTCCAAATACCTCTCTGACACTCCGTAGCCTTTTCTAAATTGATAAAGATACAGTATAGTTCCTCCTGCCCCTCACTGTACTTCTCTAACTGTAAAGATGGAGTCTGTGGTGCTTTCCTTCGATATGAAGCCAAATTTCTCTTCCCCTATTGTGATTTCCTGTCTTACATACATATATAGATATATACATACATACACACGCGCACACACAAACACGCGCGCACACACACACACACACACACACACACACACATATATATATATATATATATATATATATATATATATATATATATATATATATACATGTGTGTATGTGTATTTATACATAAATCTATACATGTGTATGATATATATATATGTGTGTGTATACATATGTATATATGCATGTATATATGCATATATATATATATATATATATATATATATATATATATATATATATATATATATATACATACAAAACACACATATTTAATATGCATGCATGTATCTATGTGCGTCAGAGAGAGAGAAATTCTAACGCTTTTGACTAAGTCTACATTATGTAACAGCATTGAGTAGCCAAAGGATAATGGACTTGAAACATATCCAAAAGGGTACTAATGGAACATTAACGTTTGCTACATATTGAAAGGTCTCTATAAGATCTATGAAAAAGGAAGCTATGGCACTGCATAATAGACAGAGGGAGAGAGTGTCACAAAGCCCACCTGTAGAACGTAGCATCCAACGCCCTCGTCAGCACCTTCCCCAGGAAACTTGAACCGCTCCTCCAGCCCGTCCACAGAACCACCTGCTTTTGCCGTTTCCCAGATCCTTCCATCCTTCTCCTGTCCTCTCCTCTCCTTTCTGCTTCTTCTCCTTTACCTTCTTCGCTTCCTTCTCTCTCATTATCACTTTCCTCCCGTCCTAAGTATTCGCCGGGATCCCTTGTGTCGGAGGCGTGGGACTCTCTCGCCGTCGGCAGGCGATGGCGGCCGAGGACTAAGAGGAGGAGGAAGAGAGCGGCGAACAAGGGCGCGCGAAGGTGTCTGAC
>BOPN01001402.1:255000-262500 GCA_017312705.2 Penaeus japonicus
CCTTCGGCCAGATCGTGCAGCCCATCCAGCGGTTTTGTCATTCGTCTTTGGAAAGGCTTGGGCTGAGGGTCTTCGCATCCAATGAGGAACTTCGTGATCTCAGTCGGCCCGTGTTGCTGCGGCCACCGGGGATTTAGGGGCTGTCGTTGCTGGCATTGGTAGTAGTTTCAAGTTTGTTATGAGGATGGTGGTAATCATGATCTGGATATTGTGGTTATTATAATTGTTATCGTCATTTCTCTTTCTAACTGGTAGATCTTATTCCTCGGTTGTAGTTACTTGATGGCAGGCCGCATCCTGCAGCCAAAGGGACCATGCAAACGATTCCTTCTCTCAAGTGTTGAACACTTTTCTGACAATTCTATCTTTTCCTAGCACGCATTTGGGAGAAGTCCAACGGAGCAATTATTCTCTCTTCCACCAAGGTTTTTCTCCTATCCGATGTCTACTGGTATTAGCATGGCCTTCAACTTCCAAATCCAGGAAATGTGTAAATTGGCAGGGGTTGTAGTTCCGCTCCTTCTTGTATTCTTTCTGCTCGCTCCTTGTGTCAAATGGACGCGAAGGATCAATCAGCAATCCAGATCTATTAATTATATCAACAACTGGGATATCCGGGTTGTTGTGCTCTTTAACCCAGTCTGTCTATATTGAAATCCACACAAAATCTTACTCCTATCTGATTCCCTCGCTTTCTGCTTTTGCTTGCACCATGGTTTGTCTTTTTCAAATGCCCGTTTTTCGCACAGCTTCCGATGGATTATCTTTGCAACATGATCATTGCAAGTTTGGTTCTGTGATCAAGAGCGACCGTCGCTTTGGTTGAGCTTAGGAGTTGCAAGCTTGGTCACGTGATTAACAGCGTCCGTCACTTGGCTTGAACTGTGTGTGTGGGTTGGGGGTTATTGACTTAGGTATAGCTCATATCTTGGAAAAACATAATGGCTTTTTGAATATAATTTTCTGTCTCTCAGCCTCGCACACAACCACAACTGTCAACCCACTCTTTTTCTTTCATTATATAATCTAATGATTGTAATGATATACATCTCTAATGATTTCTTATCATGATTTTCATTGATAATTTCTTCCTCTCCCTCGCTTTCTATGTTTCAAAATTCCCGACAGTTTCTGAGTTCCTTTGTATCCTTATTTGCTGTGAGCCCCATTTGCTGTGAGCCCCAGTGCTTGCTTGCTTCTTATCTTCAGTGAGCCCCAGTTCTAGTTTGCTTCGTATTTTACGAGAGCTTCTTATCTTAAGTGAGCCCGAGTGCTCGTTTTCCTTCGCATTTTAAATGGGCCCCAATGCTCGTTTACTTGTGAGACATAGCGCTCGTTTTGCATCTTTTCTTGAGTGACTCCAGTGCTCTTTGTGTTTTGACTGTTGCCGCCATTATCAACGGAGTAAATGTAGTTGATGGGCCTTCTTGAGGACGACTGATACCACAGTGTAGAACTCACTCTCTCATTTATTGAAAGCGGTCGAAATCTGGAAATGTTACATGATTACAATTAGTATGACCGTTGCCTGTCACGTAGTACTAAGAATTGTAATTGCATAAGACAGTACTAGGGAATTACACAGGTAATATGGATCATATTAGCATGGCTCTCAGTCATCACTAATATGTACACATTGCGGGGACAGACGTCGTCTTTAGGAATGTTATAACTCTTCTTTCGTCCTTCTTCCAATTACCAGACCTACACATATGGTAAAAAGAAATCAAGATAATGAACATTGTATATTCTCTACTGTAGTTTGTTCACTCAGGTCTGAATAATTGCCTAAGAAATGGCAACTGTTACAACATAAACAATGGCAGAAATAAAACTGTACCCATGGTAGGTTTATGGAAATAATACTAACATTGATTGAACAAGATGTTTAATAACAGTAATAGGTTAATGTTCATGATATTTATGACAATCACAGTCGTGAGGCAAGTATGATCATAGTAACTTTATAGATCAAATAAAAAATCAATCGTTAGTCTGCAATGTATAGACACCAAATAGAAAATACAATTGCAAATACTAACCTTAAACAACCATAACAACCAGATAAACAAACTTAAATATCAATTGTTAGTCTGCAACGTATAGGCACTATACACAAATAAAATTGCAAATACTAATACAGATAAACAGTAGACAACAAACAGAGAACAAAATGATAAGAACTCCAGAGTATATTCCTAGATTTTCAGAAAAATTGTGATGATAATTCTGCCTCTAACATGTTAAAAGATGGATATAATTTTGTAAGTTGTTAGTAACGAAGTTTAAGTACTATGTGAGAGTTGTTCTGGTGTCTAATGTATTTTCAGAATTTTTTAAATCATGAAGAATCTGAAAGAAAAAAAAAAAATATATATATATATATAAATATATATATATATATATATATATAAATATATATATATATATATATATATTCATAGGAAATCCTTTGTGCTTGTATTCCTTTATTCTTGTTCTCCTTTCTACCTGCTTTTAAGTGTTTGATTTTTCTGTATTATGCTTTCTAATAGACAATTTATTTGTTACATTTTCTTTTCTTTATGTCTAATTGGAGATTCTTGCATAATAGCAATTTATAGGTTAGTTCATCTGTAAACAAATGTATTCTAACATTTTTTGTAATTGTTTTGAGGTAACACAAATATAGGAGCAGAAGTCTTGAGGAATATTTTAACCACTTAAACTATAAATTTATTGTAATATTATTACAAAACAAACTCGGATTAACCAGATTAGACTTACGATTTCAACTGTCTTATAATCAAGATGTCTGTTAATCTGTAGCACTCTCTCCAAATGAGAATAATAATAAATGACTTATAATGGACAGAGAGAGACGATAAGCTGTGACTATATAACGAGTAAAATATCGTTCAGTAGAAAGATTAGTTAAACTTGTCCGAAATCCTTAATTCAATCCGAACACTTGAAATAATCCGAGTAAAAACCAACTTACTGTGAATCTACTACACCATAACTACGGATTCTGAATCAACT
This sequence comes from Penaeus japonicus, assembly GCA_017312705.2. Classification (NCBI taxonomy): domain Eukaryota; kingdom Metazoa; phylum Arthropoda; class Malacostraca; order Decapoda; family Penaeidae; genus Penaeus; species Penaeus japonicus. The sequence goes on from BOPN01001402.1 coordinate 258,022, forward strand.
AACTTGGCTAACTGGCTAAGGATCGAGAGGTTCATGTATATATAATTTTCATTTTCATGTTGCCTCCTCAGATTAATATTTCTAAAGATAAAGTTTTGATACATTTGTCTTATACTCGGTTAATTTTTCCTTTTCCTCGACCTTAAGGCGCTGTCACACTAGCATATTATCCGTCGTTTTTTCGTCAATTTTTCAAAAAATTGTCAATTTTTGCAGGCGCGCAGTCACACTAGCGCTTAACCACCAGGATCCATCGGGTCAGTCACGTGATACTTGCCTCGCAGTTGTAAACAATGGCGCCGAGAAAGCGACAGTGCTCGGTGATGCTAAACTTTGTTTTAGTAGATGATGAGCGTAACAAGAAAAAGCAAGAAAATATTCTCAATCAAATATTCCTCTGAAGGGCGTGTGTCCATGCACAGTCCATGGTGTTTCAAAGGAGGAGAAGAAATGGCGCGCTCTACGGCTGACGGATGTAAACAATCAAATCGAGCGCTGAAAACAAATTATATTTATGGAAATAAAATTTAGATTTGCATATTCCTGTTTGTTAATTTTATGATATATATATATATAAAAAAAAGTAAATTTCATTAGATTTGATTATAGTTAATTATTTAAAACAAATACGAATATTTAAAAATATAGTTCTTGATTTGAGTACACTTGGCTAAAAAGACGACGGAATGTTTTCACGCGGGAACTCGGCATTATCGTCCGACTAGAAAAACGACAATTCGCTCAAAAGTGCCTTTAGTTTGCGTGATTTCAGTCCACTGATTTCAAATCTTAATGTCTTATATCTTATGTCTTGTCTTTATGCTCTCGGTCAATATGACTAAAAGTATCGTTCTTGTGCTTCAATTGATGGTCCAGCACTTGCACCTCTTCAGGAATCATGATATTAAATTGTTCAGTTGTTTGGACGTTTTGAGGTAGTCTGTTTTGTAACGGTCACTGTTAGAATGTCCCAGCCAACCTTTATGTTTAGTAAGAGACAATACGCGATAGTTTATAGTCTGAGCGTGCATGAGTTTAAGGCCCGTAGTAAAGAACTTGTCGGGTGTGGGGCGTGGGGGAAATGTGACGGGTGTCGGGTGTAGTGCACCCGTCCGTATGTTTGATAGTAAAGAAAGTGTGTCGGTGGGTTTGGTTGTCAGTGATGCCAACCTGTTCAATGAGACGTAAAGATCGGACGATATTGGTAGCCTTCATCGATGTAAACAACACCTGAAAACGCGCAATTGAAACATGGAAAACCAACTACTGAAGGTAAATGTAATTCTGTTTATTATATTTCATGGTTCATTCACAAAAAGCCTACTTTGTTTGTCTGTCTATAATACAGATATTAATTATATTATTTTATTTTATAAATCGCATTAGTTTGCAATGTAATTACAGATATGTTAATCATTACTACACAGCAATTATCACTAACACATAATGATGAACCAGCCATTCTTTGTATTTGGATAGAAAATATGCACATTTCAAATCATTATAACAGTTTAGCAAGCATCACATACAAATATTATGTGTTGTCTATAATTACGTCATCATATTAAAAAAAAAAGTCATGCTTGGAATTCACTTTTCCCATGATAGGTCTTTTATAGTCATAAAATCATTAACATGAATGTTAAAACAAATTAATCACGATCATATCGAAGACAGAATCATGTTTACTTAATTAATACAATGTATCCTGATATACGAATCGACCTTTATAAGTCTCGTAAACAAAAGATAGAGATTAGTTTTTGACCAGACAATGAGATCATTTATATTAATAAAGTTATATAATATGCGCTATATTATATAATATAAAACTAACGATGATGTCCTACCAAAACCAAACTCTTTATATTGACGGCTATATCTGTGGGGAGGGGGAAGGCACCCGAGGAAAATTCCCGAGGTTCCAATACTAATTTTCGGAAATCCCATTTTCATTACTGCGAACACTGGACGGGTAACCCGTCACGATATGTTCTTTACTACGGCCCTAAGGAGCGCAAATACGGCAGGGTCGCTAATCTACATTTACCAATAGTACCAAGTCAGATTGCCGAAAAGTACCAGATTAACACATAACATACCAAAACATAGGATTTTCAAATTATTTAAATTTAGAATCGCGTTTCCCCCACTTCCCGGGATTTTTCCATGGTAAATGTCGATGGCTACTTCCTATCCATTTCATCCACTAGTTGCTAGGATGATTGCCAGGATGTGCGTTCCACACCAAATGGAAGAGAATTGTTGTGAATTAATCCATTCAAGGTGTCCCGTCTTTTTTTGTCTATATTTGTCACCAGAGAGAAGATCCTCTCTAGAGCAGCAGAGGAAAGTGGCAGTGACATTCGGTTCATCATTAATTTGTGAGATTAGGCAATATGGGTTCATCACGTTCATCAAGAAAAAATGCAACCCAGAACTTTTCAGGTTCATTTGATGTTTGCCCAGGTTTCAGGGCTTGATTTTTTTTCCCTGCATTTACTGTTAGTTCCCGACATTCACAACTGAAGTCTTCATTTGCATTCTCCTCAGCGATGTTGGGGCATTTCACAGCCAGGGGTATTGGGGATTTGTTTTTCTTGGTATACATTTACTGGGTCTGATACTTCAAACAACTCCAAAACAAAGTAGAGGATTGGAATCACTTAAGCATTTTAAGCATTGACAACAACATAGAAATTTAGTGTTTTTATCTGAAACTTCTCTAAATCTCTCCTACTTATGTTAGCAGAGTGTTATAAATAAATGCTCTCTGCTCTAGCTCCATGGTATATATCAGAAAGAGGAAAGTAACTTGATGGATCACTCACAAAATTTTGAGTTAATTTTTCCGTTTATCAGGTTTCATGAAGTTGCCGAGAATGCCTTTAAAACGTCTGCTGATGGATATACGGATGCCTATAAGCTCCTAGAATAGTACCAGGAATTCAGCAGTTTCCTCAAAATCATACCAAATGTACTTGGGAAACCTAAAAGTCCCAAATCTGATACGTTCATGCCAGATTTGGCCCCTTGTATGTAGGAGTTTCCGTTTAGCCTCTCCCCCTTACTCCTTCATCGTAAATGAAAACAGGGAAGATAAGATGAAGGAAAAGAGCGAGTAGGAGTGACGCCACAGTAAAAATGAAAAGGGAATAAGAAGGAAACGAATGAAGAAAACAATTCAGAACAGATCACACAAATATAAGATATAGTAAGATAAATGTGTATGTGTGCATGAGATTTGAAAGGCTGATACTTCTAGATCTGAACTGGATGGGAAAATGAGTAAAAAAAAAAAAAAAAAAAAAAAAATAGGCATCCTATTTGTATTCATGTAGTAGAATACAAATAGTTTAATGTTTCCTGAATTCTATGAAGGACCAGAATAAGGCATAAGGAATGAGCAGAAAGATTTAAACCCCACACAGTGATAACGAGGACAATACAATACAGTTTGCTTATGATTATATATGATTTCTATTATATATTTTTTTCTTCTTTTTATGTGTAGTTTTACTGATAAAAAACAAAAATCTCTTTCCCTAGGGGTTGCCACGCGTGTAATTTTCCCTCGTTCGTTTGCAAAGGCTTTTCAAATGTGTACGTTATTCGTAAAGATTTACTTAAATGCTCTGTAGTTTTTCTTCTGTTGTTCTGTCTCTATTTTATCATCTGATATATTTTTATTTTCTTTCTTTCTGTCTCAGTTGTAAAAGTTCACCCGCACTACCAACCTTATCTAGCCCCTGTTTATTCCCTTAGAAATGGGGAGGGAATCTGCATTATAAATGGATAGGGGAAATTCCAGTGTATTACTGCTTAACATTCAGCCAAACTTCTATTAAATAAAACATAAGATAAAGATTTTAAAATACTAATTAATAAAACAAGTGATATGATAAACAGATACTAAACAGATAAAAAAAAATGACGTTAAAACGCCATGAACAAATAAAAGCAGCTTCAAAGTCAAGTGCTAAGCTCACGTTAAAAACTAACTGAAAAGAGAGAGGAGTCTAAATTGACCTTCTGAAGTAGTCTTCTTCTTCTGCCTTCGTATTATCTTCTGATACATTCTCATTTCATTTCTCCCTGTCTGCCTCTCCATCACTGTCGCTACTCAATGGCTCCTCCGTTGCCATATCGAACAGCGGTGCCAACTCTCTATCAGTCTCAGTTGATGCTGGTCTTGGCGGTGACAGAGAGTGAGCATGTTCCCATTTTAACGGAGCATAGCAGGGAGATCTTGTACTTACTAGGAGGCTCACCAGAGCCGTATAAAGTAGGATCTGTCAGTGCTCCTTCATTTAGCTTGTAGCATAACACGGACACAGCCTGCGAAGTGAAACAAGGCTTTGGTGATACGCTGTACTGGTCGATTTTTTTTTTTTTTTTTTCAGCGTGTTTGTCTATTCATCTATCTATTTAAATACCTCTATATGTTTACACACACACACACACACACACACACACACA
>BOPN01001402.1:280000-301762 GCA_017312705.2 Penaeus japonicus
TAATTGTATGATGACGGCTTGATTAAATATGTATTTTAATGTAGTGTATCCTGGATTAAGAATCATTATCCGTGCGCCGGAAATGATACGGGATGATCGCACCAAAACTAGTGTAAATTAATCAAATAACTTATATGTATATCTGTATATATATGTATATGTATATATATATATACATATATATATATATATATATATATATATACATATACATATATATATATTTATATATTTAGCCTCCAGTGTGCAATTGCCATACTTTCCATAATGGCCATTAGAAAACTCACCAAAGAGAGTAAATTATCGAACAAATAAACGAGTATATATGAATAATTGAAATATTAAATAGAAATGAAATAAACGGACAAACTGATAAATGCATAAACAAGCGAAATGAAATTACCATATGAAATGAATTATTACATTCAATTCACTATGGATTCCTTAAAATCAAATGAATATACTATTGCTTAAAAACAGATGATTTAATCAAATAAACTATATGAAAAAAATACGGCCACATTCAACAGGCCTGTTACGTTCAAGTATAAATTTAGACACATATCTAATGAAAAAATTGTCTTAAAAAATCAGTGGATTTGTACCTCACTGGAGATATTTGTTTTAACAAATACTTCTAATTCATTTGGGTCAATACAATACAATACAAAGAGAAAAGTGGAGAATCGCGATTCTTGAAGGAGAGGGAGAAGGAAGGTGTAAGATGGTAACTAACTACCTAAAAAGAATATAAGTGGGAGATAAAAGATGGGGGAGCGTAACCCCCCATGCAATATGCTTCATCTAGTTTATTATATCCCCTTTACTGACCAGTCCATAGCTACTTCAGTTTATTTCTCACCTTGCACTGTTCCCCAATCCGATGTTTCTGCCCTATACCTAAACGTAATTCTCAACACCAACAATTCTATTCCTATTTGAGGCATTTGGTTTTAAAATAATTTTTGGGTGTCTTTTGTTACGACGAGATCTGATCGTTTGGAGTTCTTAGACAAGGTAACAAGGAGCCTTATACCCCAATTCATCGCTTTATTATGCTGTTGTTTTTATTTGTACTATTCTCAGTCAAACGCATACTTTCATGGTGCTTCTGCTGGATTTTATATATAGTTTGATGACTTTAGTCGAAAATATATTTCAATATTCCACAGCAGCCCTCCTCTACACCTTGTTTACGCATTGGTTCTAATACTGCTGCTTTTTCTACAGAATAACATGCCTTTTCATACACGAATTTAAAGTACAAAAGATGATGAAAATAAGATAAATAGCGCGAAGATAAGTGGGAAAATGAAACGAGTGAGAGAGAGATTAAAGAGGTGGGGCGAGTTCACCTACTTATTTCGGTCGTTTTCTCTCATGCCTGAGCGCGGGGGGTGGTGACGGGGGGGGGGGGAGCAAGGGGTCCGTTTTCTTTGGCGGAGAGCCTGAGAAGCCGTGCAGATCGTGGGGGAGACTGGAGCATATGTGACCTTATGGCCAGGTGAGTACAATAGCTGAAGGCTAATTATAAATAGCTGAAGGTTAATTATAAATAGCTGAAGGCTAATTAAATGAATGGTGGCAAATGAAATACTAAAGTTAAGTGCATTGAATAATGGACTTAAGATTAAAACGAGAACTAGAACATGAAATTGAACAAAGAACTGAACACTTAACTTAAACATTGAACAAACAGGAACGAAACAAAACGGAACATAAACGAAATCAAACAAATGGCTGAAGAAGGGGGAGCGGCTAGATAGAGGCAAAAGAGCAACAGGTGAAGATGTGGCAAGGAGGTGAGGCACAGGTGAGGTAAATATGTTCATCGATGGTCGAATAAAGCGGTTCATGGTTCATCTGGTGGGGGTGGTTAATTCTCTGACAACTGGGTCTGACTTGTGCAAATAGGGAAGGTTCGAACGGAGAGCATTTAATATAAAACATAATAGGTGATGATAATGATGTAACAAAATAAGACAAAACGAAATAAGATTAAAAGAACTCAAACAGGAAAAGCAAAATTGACAGTGAGGTGTAAGTTGTTTAAAAAAAGGAAGCAAGCAAGCAAGGCAAGCAAGCAGGTGAGTGACAACTATATTGATTAGAGGAAACTGTCAATATTGCGCGGGTTAGGTTGATTGAGGTTGCAATGGGATACAACAATCATTTAGTTAAGTTAAGCAAAAGGAAGAAATTGCAGTTGGGGGCTGCAATTGGGTATACTGAACAAATCAAAAGAGACAAAACAAAATTGGTAAAAGGAATAAAATGGCGAAATAATAGGAAATAAATTTTAAATAAATTGAGGCTTTTTTTAGTTTATTTTTTTTCTCCCTTTTTCCGTAGACGCATCTCCATCCTACCCGTTCTTTAACTCGCGTGCCCGCCTTATGCAATTGCATGAATGCAGTTGCATAATCACGAGCAATCGAATTAAAGTCCGTGGTAAGTTTGTAAAATGTTCCGTCCATGAAACCACTCCGTGTATACTTCGTTCTCACTTATCGCATGACCACTTGGCGGGCCGAAGCGGACCAGGTGACTAATCGTGCCGGCTGAAGCTAAAGCTAAAGCTAACTTAGGAAAACATGGGATGATAACATTTCATGTTGAAAGATGAGGAAAGGTTTAGAAGCTAGCTAAAGAAATGTAAACAAGTTAGAGTGTAACAGTTTGAGGGGCTATCCCTCTTGCCTGGTGAGGTTGTCTTTCATACAGCCGTATTCTAAGTCCCTAAGTGCGCCGTGTACATGACGTGAACATGCCGCGTTTAGTATTCTAGAAGCGCGGTTTCGTGGCAAAAGCGTGGAAAGTATTGGAACAATCGTGGAAACTCCGTGACAAGGGGTAGGCATGTCACGATAGTTACACGGGTGAAAAAATATATATATACTTTTACTGTACTTTTTCTTACCAATACTTCATATGAGCATACTACGTTTGGAAAGTAATATCTATATTGGATATATTAGGCATCATTGTCCTAGACTTTGATTACAAACCCTTTTAGAAAAACATGGATTCTCTGTTGATTTTGAGTTTGTTTACCTTTTGGCGGACTTTTCGAAGGAGAGTGAAGTTGAATGAATGGTAAAAGTAGTCAGGAACGTAAAGTTAAAGTATATGATTATATGAAATATGTATATATTAAATCTATATGTATGATATATTAAAGATACGCATATATGTACAGTATATACAGAGACAAAATAAGGAAGATCTATCCATAAACACACGATCCCTCTCATCCCGTTTGTTTTGATCGAGCGTAGAGTGAATTACCAACGGCGCGTTCGTGAAATGGTTGTCAATTCTTTAACTAGGAACAAGTACAACGACTGATTCATACCAAAATTGTACTATCTTTTGTTAGTGCTACTTATGATTGTAGTTTCTCCTATGAATTTGTCGTTTGGACAGTGTCATTCATCCGAAACATGTCAACTTTGGAACGGTTGGTAAACCTGAAGCAGCTGTCACAAACGTGCCCCGCTTTTGCGTCCTAGATTACCGCATTCGTGACATGAATGTGGTCGTTTGTGCTTGGATTGGGTGCTCCTTCTCCTCCTTTACACAGCCTAAAATACTCCTGGAGGTGGGGCGTTTGACAAAGCGCCCCGAAGGGCGTCGCCAAAGGGCGTGACGGGGGAGTACAAAAAAGAAAAGAACAGGGACGCAAGGCACCCGTCACCCGTTCGCATACGCGCGAATTCAGAGCGTTCGCGTAAGGAACTACGTTACTCTACACCCTCTTAGCAGTTTCCGGAGCATCCCTGAGAGCCTCTCTCAAAAGAGCGGGATTCTCAGGGGTTCTCTGTCTGCAGAAGTGTCTTTTGCACATATTGATGTTGTGGCGGACCTCCTTAATTTCATCATTGTAGTACCAGGCGTCTTTGAAACACCTGGACCACAGACGAGTTTTGGGAATGGTCTTTGAGGCTGCTTCGTCTATGGCATTAACTAGTCTGGCCTCAAGTGTATCCACATTATCATTAAGTGAGAATTCACTGGTTCTGAGGCACCTGGCCAGGGCCTCCTGGAAAGCTTTCCAGTTGGCCCTGTCCACCTTCCATCGAGGATTGTGCTGGGGCACGGGTGCTGGGCCAGCATCCAAGATGGTGGTGACTATCCCATAGTGATCGCTCGTGGCAGTGTTGTCCACAGACCAACTAATTCTCTCGACCAGGGCCGCAGTGACAAAGGTAAGGTCAAGGACCCCCCCGCCAATGTGCATAGGCTCCTGGTTGTTGAGAAGAGCAATCTCGGGGCATGACTCAAGCACCGCGGCTATGTGACAGCCTGCCGCATCCCGGCTCCGCGTGGGAGCCAGGATGGGGTGGTGGGCATTGAAGTCTCCCCCTATGAGAATTGGCTCGTGTGCCGCAGCAGCACAGACTTCACTAATATCTAAGCTCCTACAGGTTGGCCTGCTGTACACATTGTACAGCTTGAGGGGACCCCCAGCCATATGGATCTCAACTGCAAGGAGTTCAACACCTTCTCCACACTGCACAGGATCGGCAATCAGGGAGCAGGGAATATTCGACTTCACGAGGGTAATCAAACCTCTGGTGCCTTCATTAGAGGGCAACACAAAGGGATGATATCCCGAGAAGCGAACAGAGTCTCCTGTTAGAGTCTCCTGGAGCATGACAATGTCAATGTTCCGAGATCGCACGATCGCGTGGAGAAGGGCGTTCCTCCGGGAAAAGCTGTTGATATTCCACTGCAGTATGCTTAGATTAGGAGCCATTGTGCTAATCTGAGTCCATTAAGTCTGCGTCGTCAATGACGTCGACATAATCGGTCTCAGTGTCCGACGCCCCAGTGTGGGTAACGTCAGACATTTCGGAGTCTGACAACTCCTTGGTGAGTTCCTCACTGATCGTGATTTCCTCACTGGACTCGTCACTGTCGTCAGGACAGGTCGAGCCATTAGAAGGGCTGGGTCTCCTGGGAGGTGGAGAACCCCTGGTCGCCTTGACCTTCACTCTGGATGGTCGTGGCTTCCTCGCCCTTTGGGGTTTGGGTTCAGGCTCTGCCAGTGTGGTCTTGGCCGCGGGTTGGGTGGGGAGACAAGTCTCGCCCTGGGGGTTTGTGGGGAGAGGAGTCTCGCCCTGAGTTGGATTGGGTGTAGAGGCCTTGGGCCTTACATCCCTTTCCTTCAGGGCAGCGACAGTCTGGGTCATTGCCGTGACGGCGACCTCGACTGCCTTCTCCGTCTCTTCACTGGTCCGTCCCAATGCTGACGCAACTGCTGTGACAACTGCCGTCAGCAGGAGCGTCAAGTCATTCTCCGTAAACAGAGTTTGACTCTCCGCTCTTGGGTTGGCCTTTGGTGTGTTCCCAGACCCCTTCCGGGTCTGTTTCCGTCTTGGAACACCCACCAGGGCCGGAAACTCCTTTGTGTTGGAGGTGTCCGGTGGTGGTTTTGTTTTGGGCGGTGCTTCCTTCCTCTTAGGAGGGGGGGGAGCCCTTACCCCTTTGTTCTGCCCCCAGACGTAAGTGCCTGGAGGGGCAGGAACAAAGTCCGGTCGTTTTGCAACGACCTCTTGTCGCCGTAGAGCCTCTTCCTTCCTGACGGAACATCCGAGGCTCCAGGCATGGTGCTTTTTGTGGCAGTTGGGACACTTGGCAGTAGTGTCCCGCTTGCCATCCTTGTGTGCTTTGAGGCACACCTCCGTGCTGTGTGCCTGACTACAGACACCACACTTCGGCTTTGCAGAGCAAGTGGCCTGGTGGTGTCCGTACTTCTGACACGTGAAGCAACGGAGCGGGTCAGGGACATACGTCCTGAGGTTGTAGGAGCCCCAATTACCAAGGTCCAGGGACGATACTGGGGCTCCCTTCAAGGTGACCAGGACTTGCCTGGTTGGGTGCTTCCCTTTGGAAAGTCGGGAAGCTCCCACCACCTTAGGATGGGCAGTGATGACCTCAAGGTCATACATCTGAGGGAAGCCAAGAAGCACCATCTTGGACTTCCTCTCATCAGAAGTCAGGGCCGCCAAACTCACCTTCCGTCCGTCCTGGAGCTTGTCAGTCTCCTGGAGGAAGGTGAGAGTGGCCTGGTCCTTAGGGATGATTATCATGCCTTTGTCTTTGGCAATTCTAATCGTCAGACGGCACTGTCTCTGGGTTTCCAGAGCCCGTACCATCTGATAAGCGTTGTCGAATCCTTCCGGTTTAGGGGGAACCCTAAACTGGGGGAACCGACTCGGGGCTACAGACTCGCCCTCCGAGTCTGTAGCCGGCCGAGGACGCTTAATGCCTGCCTTCCGAACCGACGCCGGAATTTTGGCAGTGGGGCCAGCAGGGTTGGAGGGTCCTGTCTGGCTTCCATTTTTATTTTGACTCGTCTTCTGAACCGACGCCAGAGACTTGTCAGAGTCAAGGGTTGGTTTGGAGGGTCCAGCCCGAGGCTCTTGGGTAGGCTTTCTCTGAACCGACACCAGAGCCTTACCCAACTTTTACTTTTATCACCAAGGACCTTGAAAGGCTGCAAGGTGACAGTCATAGTCATCTTTGTTCCAGGTTCGTCAATGTGGGGGTCAGTCAGTTTTTTTTTTTTTTTTTTTTTAAGATGCCATAGGAAAAAGCGTTTCAATTCGTCCTCCCACGCCCCCACCCACCACAGAGTCCAACAAGGGGAAGCTGAGCAACTGAGACCATGCTCAGAAGCCACAGGGGTGGTGGGAGGATATACGCCTCGCATTGATGGCACTCGCAAATATGTGTGATTGCCTGCAAGACAGGGGCTGCTTGACCCTAGCCTAGCTCAAAAAGAGAGACCAGCCGATTCACCTAATCGAGCCGAGATCAGGCCACCCGTCTTGCTGGAATAGAGGACCAAAGAGGTGTGTTGCTAGCCACAGGGCGTACTCATACACATCATCGCTCAACCTCCAGGACTCCCATCTCCCAGCGCACAGGGGCGCCATGCACAGCAAACACGTGGGGGGAGGACCAGGGGGGGGTGTGATCCCACGTACTAGATCAGCACCTGGGAATGCTTAGTCGTCCTTCCTCAGAGAATCAACCGCTAGAAGGCCACCTCAACGGGAGGGAGAAACTGGCTAATTCTAGAGTGGGCTCGTCCGAGGAAGGAGTTCAAGCCCCCGCGCCATGACAAAGCGGTTCCTTTTTGCGGGGGTAATCGTGCGATCAGCGAGCTCGAATATATACCCTTGAGTGACGTCAGAGTGGCCAGCCCTCTCTCCCCTGTGATTGGTTGTGAATGCGAGTGTTCAACGGTTCTATGCTGTATGTTCTATGTAGTGTTTCTGAAGAAAGTCGATCTGTATTTGTTGCGCCGTGCTTTGTTCTGAACTGATTGCATTTTGTTTTGTTGGAGTGTGATATGGCAATCAGCGAGATAGGGGTGTACTCGAGGATGGGTCTGACAGTTGTTTTGTATAGTCTGAGTTTTGTTCGTGGTGAGCAGCATGAGAATCGTCGAAGTTTAGTTAGTGTTGTTTTTGCTTGTGAGATGCGTTGGTTTATGTGTGTAGTGAGTCCAGTGCTTGAAAAGTATAGGCCAAGAATGTTTCCTCTGTCGGTGTATGGCATGTGTGCGTTGTCGATGGTGATTGGTTGTGGGTTTCTACGTGCTATGGGTATTACTTTAATCTTGTTTATGTTCGTCTGTATTTTCCATTGGTACTCAAAGGTGTTGATGTTGTGAATAGCTCGTTCTGTTGTTCGTTTCATGAATTGTTGTGATTTAGAAGGGTGTGAGATTATCTGCGTGATATCGTCTGCATAGGAAATATAGTTACTGTATGGTGTGGGCGGAGGTAAATCGGCAGTAAACAGGATATAGAGGGTTGGCGAGATTACGCTTCCCTGTGGTACTCCACTTCTCAGGTGGATAGGGGTGCCCAGGTGTGAACCCAGGCGTATTGTGGCAGTCCTTTCGTCCAGGAAATTGCAGAGGAGTCGTGTTAGATGTGTAGGGAGTTGTAGTTGTGTTAACTTGTATTTGAGACCATCATGCCAGACCTTGTCGAAGGCCTTGCTGACGTCTCGCAGTATTATGTTATTCTGGTGCTTGTTAGCGAGGCCGAGAGCGACCTCCTCGTAAGCGAGGGCGATAGCGCTCTCGGTCCCCCTGTGAGGCCGAAAGCCGTATTGCCTACTGTTTTGTTTGTTGTTGTTTTCAAGGTGGGTGATGAGTCTGCGTGTTATGACTCGCTCGAGCAATTTGCCTGGAACTTCTAAGAGCGAGATGGTGTGGTAATTCCCCACCTCGTGTAAAGACTTCCCCGGCTTTACAATAAGGGTGATTATCGCATGTTTGAACTTCTGGAAGTATCCTGTTGCCAGTGACGCATTGAAAATTCGGCGTAGGTTTTCGATCATATTGGGTGGTAGGTTTTGAATGATGGTTTTGTTTATGGTGCTTGCTCCAGGTGTTGTGTTTTTGGTGTGTTTTATGGGTGTTGTGATAGGTGTAGAGAGGGGATCGTCCTCTGTGAAAGTGTTTAGTCTAATGATGTTCTCTGGGAGAATTTGGTGTTGATGGTGTTGTAGGTAGTGTGTTACCTCGGTTTCTGTGGTGTTATCGAATCGGGCGTTCTCGGCGGGAGAGATTTGGAAGTTCTGTTGCCAGAACTCCCTGTGGAGTTGCTCCATCTCTTCCACCGAGTCCACCTTCTGTCGATTTGCGTTGTATAAGAATGTCGTAGTCTGTTTGTCCATGAGATTTTTGAGTGCTCCAAAAATTCTTGGGATCTTTTTTAAGTAGTAACATAATTTATTCGCTAGTGTATCCCAGTGATGTTTGTTCATTACGTAATCTCGTGAGTGATTTGCGTTTGTATTTCTTTGTATCGTGTGCGTAGTTGTGCGTCCCAGCCCCGTGTTGTTAGCTGGTGTAGGTGATTGTATTGTATTTTTAGCAATCTAAGGCGAGGTGTTTCTCTGTAGTGGGGGATCGTTTTATATGTTGTTCTGGGGATGTTAGCCCGTCGGGCCGTCTGTATGTCTATGTACCACTGTTCAAGGTAGGTGTTTATTGTGTGTGTGGGTTGCCCCTCGAGATCGATTATTGGCGTGTTTTCAAGTGCTTGTTTGAATGCCTCCCAGTTTGCATGTTTTAAAGACTCTCTGGGTTGGATGGGGATCATGATGGGGTTGGTAGAAAGTGTTAGAATGACCGGGAGATGGTCGCTGGATGTGACTTCGCCTGTTTTGATTTGGTAGTGTAGATGTGCTGTGTGGTTCGAAGGAACTATGTCGGGTGTTGTTGCTGTGTTATATGTGATGTATGTTGGAGAGTGTGGACCGAGGTGTGTTAGTCTGCCGCGTTGTATGTACGAGGCAAGGCCTCTTCCCACCGTGTTTGTGTGGTTATACCCAAAGAGTGTGTGGTTGGCGTTAAAGTCTCCCATGAAGTATATTGGTTTATTGTGCCTCAGGAGTTGCATGGTATCAGGTTCTGGAATGTATGGTCTTCGTGGTGGAATGTATAGTGTTGCAAGTATGATGGGTCCTTGGGGGGTGTTAATTTCGACTGCCAACATGTCAGAGACGAAATTATTAATGATTTTGTGGGTGATGTTTGATTTGATCGCAATTGCTACGTCGTCATTTCTTTCCTGTGAGATGTTGGAAGAATAGACTGAGTAGGTGAAGATTTTGAGTGGTTCTGTATCTTTGAGCCCATGGCTGTTTATAAGTATGATGTGAGGGTCGTGCTGTCTATAGGTGTTACAAAGTTCGCGTTTTCGTGTTGTCCAGTGTAATACATCGTGTTGTATAACAGTGAAGCGTGACTGCATTGTGTTATTTGTAGTATCAATGATGTTTAGTTTTCTTGTCTGTGAAACAACTTCCGTTGCGGATGTTGTCTGTTGTGTTTCTATGATGGTGTGTTTGAATGCTATGTTTCCTTCTATGAGGTGTTTGTGCAGTTTGTCTGCTGTGACCATATTATTATGCTCTGCGTTCGTGTAAATCCACTTTATTCGACCATTATGGATTTCTCTGCCTATTTCTGCTCTTGTTGAATATTGATATTTTTTGGTTCATTAGCAAAGTCTTATATCGTAGTACCTTGGGTCGCGGACTGTACCGTCCATGAGTCTCTCCATGCCATCAGCTCCTATATAGGAGCCCTCAGGGGCTGTTCTATCGTACGAGGATGGTGGTTTTGGGGTGGAGGGGAGTCTAGCCCTTGAGTGGGATCTCTGGGGTTTGGGTTTTTGGGACCTCACAGACTCAGCTGGAGTGGGGTCTAATGGAGGTCTTTCAAGGGTGGCCAGTGTGGCACTGGCCTGTGGGGCTTCTGTGACCAGTTCAGTTGGTTTAATTGCCTGAGGGGGGGTGTTTGACACCTCTTTGGTTGGGCTGGAGGGTGGAGGGTGGGCATGGTAGGGGGAGGTTCTACCACCCTTAGGATGCCCCATGAGTCTCCCTCACCCAGATCTAGCTTGGGGAGGTTGTTCAGGGCCAGTGCTTCCTTGGCATGTTGCCTAAAACCCTTTTCAGGGTTTATGAGGTTTTGCAGGTGTGCATGGAGGAGGAGGATCATATCCTTTGACAGGTCATTTGGTAGTGCTAGGTGGATGTTGGGCTGGGGTTTGGGGGTACTTTGAGCCTTAATGTCTTGCCTCACCTGATTGATTAGGGGTTTCCATGCATCAGTGGTTGCCTGGACCGTTTCTTGTGCAGCCTTCTGTGCCACAGCTTTGATAGGCTTCGCCTCTATCTCTTTTTGTTTTTCTTTTTCTTGTGTGGCTTTTATGGCTTCTTTTCGCACAGGGCAGCTGTTAGCAAAGGTCCTTTGGTCCCCTCCACAGTTAAGGCACTTTTTGTTGAACTTGTATATGTGGGTCCCAGAGCCACACTCTGAGCAAAGGGTCTTTTTCTCAGTTTTGCATTGTGCTTTGGTGTGGCCGTAGCCATAGCAGTTCATGCATTGGTTTAGCTGAGTGTCTCGTTCAAATTCAATTTGCCTGGGGGCAACGAAGAGTTTGAACAGGTAAATACCCTTTTCCTTGATGAGGTTGGCTGAGGTGTGGTCTGAAAGACGTGCCTTTACTATGTACTTCGTCTTCATGACAAAGACGTGTTCGACAGTGGCGGTGGGGGCAGAGGCCATGATTCCGTCAGCGATGTCTTTTTCGTTCTCGTTTACCACCTGACGGTCGAGTTTTTTTAACACCAAAGTGAGCTAAGCTCGCATGTCAAGTGGATACACGGGAACGAAACCATGGGTTGCTAGGGTCGTCAGACTATTTTTGGCAAAGAGCTTTTCGGCTTGATTGGCATCTTCAATGATGGTCAGGTACCCATCATGGGTGGGGTAGTACCCGAGTACTCTGATCTCAAGGTCATAGAGAGCTTGGGAAAGAATTTCCCGTCGTCTCGGCGAAGGACCACCGGAGAAGTTGATTTTAACTATTACCATGGTCGTTTCAGGACATACGGTCGGTGAGGAATGAATGGGGTGGTGAGTGAGGGGGTGGGATGGGGTGATTGATAAGACAGGTGATAAGACAGAAGATGGAGGAGAGTAGTGGGAGAGAAAGTTTGGAAGAATGTCTAGATGAGGGTTGCTCTTTGATTTACAGAAGAATCTTACTCTCGACCCCCTAGAGGCAGGCTGGTTGCGTTCTCCAGCACCTTTAGGGGATTGCAGTTTTGTGTTGGGCACCTCCCTTGCTGTCAATCCTTGCTACAAAGGGGCAGTATGTAAGGGCGCACTCCCCAGACGAATACAAAAACCCCAGGGGGTTTATGTAGGTCCAGGAAGTCACAGGAAAGAGGAAAGATTTCAGAGAGAGAAAAAGCACACCCAAATGTCACCTCAGACTGCTGGGCCTCCCTATTCAGGGGTCGTAGCCAAGGGCTACCCTGAGATAGAGAGTGCTGCGGGTCTGAGGAGGGGTGTAATATTCCTGTGCCACCGTCAGTATGCAAACAAGAAAACCGCTAAGGGCGGAGGCACAACAAGCCCTCTGGAAGATCACGAGAAAGTACAACATCGATACCAGTCTTGTATCAGTCATCGGAGCACCGTACCAGGACTCGAGAAGTAGTGGTAGACACAACTCTGAGCGATTGATTCCCAATTACATTTGGGGTGAGACAAGGATGCCTTTTGTCTCCATGTCTGTTCAACTTGTTCAACTATCGAACCTGAGATTTGCTGATGACGTCGATCTCATCGCTGAAAACAAGGAAGAAGTTGAAGATTATCGAACCCGAGATTTGCTGATGACGTCGACCTCATCGCTGAAAACAAGGAAGAAGTTGCTGAGTTGACAAGACGACTTGACAAATTAGTCATGCATGGGTATGGCTATCAGTGCTGAAAAGAGCAAATTTCTAACAACAAAGGACACACAGAGACACGAAATGTGAACACGGGATCTACATATCAGTGTACAAGGCAGAAAATTAGAAGTGACGTCATTCAAATACTTGGGCGCCATTGACATAGAAGACGGGAGGGAGATCAAAAACAGATACAAAGAACAATATAGCAATTTCTACAAGTGTACTTTCAAAACTTAATACAGGTGGAAAGATATTCATGCACGCTGACACATTAACTAAAGAGAAAAGAAATCATAAAATGGTTAGGACATGTCTGCTACTGCTGTGACATCCATCCCCACACCATCTTGCAAGGGTATGTTGCTGGCAAACGAAAAGAAGGCAGACCAAGAGAGAACTGGATGAATAACTCCACAGAATGGAGAGGAACGAGTGTAGTGAAAGCAGACAGGGCAGCAATGAATAGAAAAGTACGGAGAAGAATGCTCCCACAACCTGACGGTGTTCCAAAGGATTAAGGAATTGGTGATGGTGATATGCGCGCGCGCGCGTGTGTGTGTGTGAGTGTGAGTGAGTGAGTGCAAGTGTGTGTTTGTTTATGCTGTATGTGTATGTGTGTGACTTTATATATTTGTGCATTTGCGACTGCGTGCGTGTATATGTGCGATTGTATATATACGTGTATATTTGTGAGTATATGTGTTTGCAGTCTATCTCCTCCTCCTCATTGCGTGTGACTCCACGTCCACATGTGCCTCCAAGTATGATCTGGTACATGTGTTTCTGAAAAACACCTGCGAGTCAGACAGGTGTTCCTGAATCAGAGGTCTGGAGGAACACCTCTTACATTGTTCTATGCTGAATTTTCTGCGGGAAGTGAAAGAGCATTCATCGGCGTGGACTCAGCATGAGAACAGATTGAAAGAGGGGAGATGGTGTGACTTATCAGCCGTACTTACATGTTTGCATTGTGACTAACACTGGAAGGGAACTATGCTGTTAAAATATAGCCAGATAATCACAAAGCATGTAGAAAGCGTTGATCTGATTTTGAATTGTTCAAATTCTTATTTAACTTAAGTCGAGGGAAGATGTCTCGCCTCTGAACAGAAAACACCATGACACGCGAAGAACAATACATATCCTGAAAAAAAAAAAAAAAAAACGTAAAAGGAATAAGTGAATGAGAAATAATAATAGAAAAAGGGTAAGAGACTAATCAGTGTTAAAATGCCCGAGGAAAATGATGTAAAAATGACATCCAAACGCAAGAATCATATAAACTACAACACCTTACAACACGGCGGGTCTCTTACCGTGGAACGACGTAGCATTTCCTTCTTCGGTGAGTGTCGTGTCTCTAACTCGTCGAGGGCTCTCTGACTCATCGTGTGTTTGATATTAAGATAATCAGTCAGTCGGATTTTCATGTGTCTGTAGGTATGTATGATTGGAAGCGTATGTTTACGGTGTGTTATATGCTATCACGGTCAAGATGATAGTAAGTAGACATAGAGGTAAGGACTTGTAAACATCTATTCGGTTCTCTGTAGGCGGTGCCAGCATTTCATATTGATATGATGTCGATAACCCGTGATATCGTATACCAATATATGTATATTTCGACAGTTGATTAATGTAGGGTTTCTTTCAAACACATGTAATCCCAATCTTCAAGAAATGCTCTGGTAAAAAGATCATATTAGAGAAACTAGCTTTATGACGAACATACATGTAAACAGTTAGGTTAGAACAAACCAATATTCTCCAGAAAAGGCCCATTTTTTACCTTATTTTTCGTTTTGTATATACAATAATCTCTCCAAATTAACTAAATGAAAATAAAAACATACACTAGCAATCGAAATTTCGATCCCTAAGCACCAGTATCGAAACTGAAGAGTGAATAGGCTCGTATCACCTGTTAATGGTCGTCTCCCATATGCTCCTACTTACCCAAGGCCAGTGACCGCAAATCTGTTATTAGAATCACTATTCTCTTTGTCATATCGTTAAGCTTGTTTTAGTTTTGAATGTTTACTAGGATTGCCCAAGAAAAGATAGAGAAGAGGATTTTCATCTTTGATAGATTCCCTCCTTCAACAATATATATGATATTCTTAGTAACTAAGCACGTGGTCTCCTCTGGTGGATTACGGAGACAATTTATTCACAGATGTACGCTGCCAAACGTTTTTTTTTTTTTTTTTTTGTGTGTTTTTATGTTGTTGTTTTAATCAATTACGTCACAGCCGTTTATCATATCCATATGTAAACATCCGTATATATGCATATATATATATATATATATATATATATATATTATATATATATATATTATATATATATATATGAATGAATGAATGAATGAATGAGTTCATGAGCCTAAAAAGTCAGGGATAAGTGTGGTAATTACAAGATATAATTGCAGTAATTAATTTGTGGATAGTTTTGCATTTTTCTTTCTTTCTCTGCATGTGTTGCATAATGTCCATAATACCGACTTGTGAATTTTATGGCCTTGACTAAATACATTGCAGTAATATGTGATATCATATTCTACCAAAGTTAACCATCTCTCCTTACATGCTGTCATAGACCCTGTTGTAACACTACAAGAGACAGATGATGGAAAAGGTGTGGTAAATCATATAGAAAAATCTCTTAGTTTTTTAATCTCTAATATATTATAGATATAGAGACAGCATGGAGTGTTTCCAGTTTACTTAGTTCAAGCATTATTTCATTAATAAATTATATACTGGTATCCATATTATTTATTTATTTTTAGTTATAACTCACATTTTTTAAACCTGTAGTTTCATTTTTGTAGTGTGTTAATATTGATTATCAATTACTATTTATTTAAATGACTTAGATTGAAGAATTAGTAGGTTAAAGTTGCTCCACTTGTGATTTGTTTTCCTCTTTGTAGTGCCATAGTTTATCCATTTTTTTATAGTTTTTGACAAGAAAAAAAAACATGCCTGACTTTTTCCCTACTACATTTTCTTGTTCTGTTTATTTCTCTGACATTGTCTTTTGGCTCAATAATTATTACCCTCTTCATATTTTTTGTTGTACATATGCACTCCATCTTCTATTTCCTCTGATGCTGTAAGGCCAGAAACAGAATGGCATCAGATATGGTTATAGACAAACTACAATCTTTATGATGGGTGAAAAACTTTTATGGCTATTTCATTTCTTATTTTCCTTCCCAAATATTTTTTTTTCTTCAACCTATATGCGAGCTTATGGAATTAAAACCTACTTTCTTCTAAGCTTGTAGTTAAAATAGCAAAACCTATAGCCATTGTGAATTATTCTTTCTGAAATTATAGTTCTGAAATTATAGTGCTGTTTAGATTCGCTAACAAACATCAAAAGATTGTGCTTATCAGTAATATCAATACTTATTCTCACAATTTCATAATGTTATTCTCCCTCTGCATGTGAGCACCAAGCTTCTGTCTGCACAGAACTTATCACAGAACTGCAACAGACTCAAGTGGAATGCAAGTTTTCCTCAAGATTTCTCTGTCTTTTTTTTTTTTTTTTTTAAGCAAATTGCAGATGTCTTGAATTTACTTTCATTCTTATCAAATAAACCATAAGTAATTAGAACCAGGGAAACTTCCTGTAAAAGTAAGGGATAAAGATAACTTAAAATATTCGATGAAACACCTTGATTGTGTGTCCATGTCTTGATTTGATAAGGATTGCAAGTTTTATAAAGGAGATGAATATTTTTTTTTTTTTTTTTTCCCCATGAGGGTTATTGACATTGAATTTATATTTTGGTCTTGTTTCCTATGTTAAAGGGGTAGCTTTGCATGGTGTGAATTTTTCTGTGATTGTTGTTTGTCTGATTCAGTGATTTTTAGCGCCTGGGAAATTTCCAAACAAGACAAAATATATCATAAAGTACCTTATCTATGCATACAGACACACACATCTTTATTTATGTGTACATTTATATATACACATGTTTAATGGTTTGTCCTTTACAGCTCCTGGCACCCCCTCCATGATCCCCGAAGAATGCAGTGCCGAGAACAACAGCGTGACCATCGCTTGGGCTCCTCACCACACCTCTTGCGTCACAGGCTACACACTCGAGATAGACGATGGGGCCGGGGGAGCTTTTAGGGTATGTTATTTTGTATTCCCCTTTCTTAACTGCAGTATATATTTTTTTCTCGAGAGAGAGAGAAAAGGTGATTTGCACAAAGCTGAAAATATTTGACTATTTTTTTCATCTTGTATTTCACAAGTTATCTTGGTCTTTGCCACCCTCTTCCTCCCCCTATCTTATTCAGTTCTAAATTCCTTATGAGTGATACTAATCCCTCTGTTCTTGGTTCTACAGGAAGTATACTCAGGGGAACAGACCGTGTGCACCATTGATGGGCTCCACTTCAACTCAATCTACAGGGCCAGGGTTCGGGCCTTTAACTCGACAGGGAATTCACCTTTCTGTGAACCCCTTTGCTTGCAGACTGCAGAAGGTTAGAAAGAAATGCACTGGATTTGGTGGATGTTGGAAAAATTCTAATGACTTTTGTTTATATAGACAAGAGAGGAAATAAAAAGAAAAGAAAAATCATCTCAGAAAAAAGCCTTTTAAGTTTAGCACCTAATCCCTTTATTTATTTATTTTTTTTTTCTTTTCGTAGTGGCTTGGTTCACATTTGAATCAAGTCATCCAGATGTAACCATTTCTGCAACCGGATTCACTGTCAGCTGCGACTCCTATGAACACCGTGTGGTCCTGGGCAGTGTCGGCTTCTCTCGTGGAGCACACTACTGGGAATACACCTTGGAGAGATATGATGGGAATGCAGATATTGCCTTTGGACTCGGAAGAATTGATATATGCAAGGAAATGATCCTTGGTAAGGGGTGGTAACTGTAGGAACTGGTTTTTAGTCATACATGTATAATATTGTGAAATTACCAAGTTGCTTTATCCTAATGGATTGCGAGGGTTCATCATAGAAACTACCATGTAGGGTTTTGTTCACTGATGATTGGAATTCTTGCAGGCAAGTGTGGAGGCAGCTGGAGCATGTACATAGACAGCGAGAGATCATGGCTGATGCACGGAGGAGAGCACTTCAACAGGACTTCGGGCGGTGTCAGGGCTGGGGACACAGTTGGGATGTTGCTGAATTTACCAGAAAAGACACTTAGCTTTTTCGTGAATGGGGAACTTCAGGTAGCTGGTTTTATTTATATGTCCATTAATAAACTGTATTTGTTTACTTTGAAATATTCTCTGGGGATATTAAGTATTGCCTATATATAAAAAAAAAAAAAACTTTTGAAAGCATACGCAAAGCCTAAGATGGAAAAAAAAAAAGATTGATTCATAGGGTATGGGTGTAATATATTTCATCTTTTTAATATACATATTAGTCCGTCACTAACCACTTCCTTTCTACAGGGCTACGTTTCACTTGCTGGAGTGACGGGGGTCCTCTACCCTGCCGTGAGCCTGAACCGGAGTGTGGTCCTCAACCTGCAGACTGGACTCCATCCTCCGCAGGCGCTTGCAGAGACTCCCGTTGCTGCTAAAACATAGATATGAGGTTTTCCACAATTAGCCGGAATATATTTAGCTGTACTAGTATTTTTTTTTTTTTTCATTTTTGGTGTTACTATAGTATTGGCTTACTGTATGTCTTTGACTTACTTTATTATCTTTGTTAATGTTTTAGCTCTTTGTATTAACTGAGGGATTAGATATGTTTCTTTTTGTTCCTTAAAAATAAGCCTTCAACATACAAAAAATGCATTTGTTTTTGTGTTAGTAGTCTTTGTGTATATACAATGTGAAATTTGACTTAAGAAACATTGGTTTTAAGAAAGTACTTTTTTTTTATGAAATTCATTCACAGGGTGAAATGTAGTTTTTTTCCTGTTATATTGAATAGTTATACCAAGTTGTTTTCAACAGTAATTTTTATACTGTCAGGAAGTATGTGCCTCCATTTAGCACATAATACTATTAATTTAGGTAGTGAGTGGCTTGTCTGTTCAAATTTAGTGTCCTTTATGTGATAACATCGTAAGTGTCAGCAAGTTTATTGCTTGGGTTATAAGATCTCATGGTATGTCATGTCCCCCTTTTTTTTTTTTTTTTTTTTTTTCCTTTTTCTAACAACTATCTTTTTTCTTTTATATGATGATGACTATCAGGTGGTGATATCTGAAAGAAAAGAGAAAAAAATGACATATCATTGTATATATTGTACATAATTTGCATATTCATTGTCAACTTGATTACCTGTATGATTATGGTATAGAACTAACATTTATTTACTATTTTCTAGTCCACCCCCTTTCTTCATGGTTTAGTGTCTATGTCCATATCCTTCTTGCCTTCTAAGAGCTTTTGTTGTCTGTGTTAGTTTCCTGTATCATTATCTGCTAGATTCATCTTGCATTTTACTAGTCTTACAGAAGGTAAATACAGGGAATATTAGTGTGGTAACTATATCCAGTGATATCCCTCCATTATCAACACTTTTACTCACAGTAGCCGAGGAGCTGTTGATGCAGCCGAGAGAAAACGCACTTAAAATATCAACACGAATGTTAGATAGTTTCATCACATCTGGCTGTCTAGAATATCAGCTTAGATCTCCGCTTGTGAAAGAGACGTCGTCACATTATATATAAACAAATGGGAATGTATTTAAACCTCTCTCTTTGGTGGTCTTCTGTTATCACGAGAAGAAGAAGAAGAAAAGAAATATTACTTGTATTACCAGTCATATCACACAGTTAAAAAAAATAAAAAGTAGAAAAAATATTGTAGGACTTGTGTTGAAAGAGCTTACGTCCCTATGATCTACTGCCATTCCTTTAGGAAGCATTTATTAATCATAAAGGCATTTCTATATAAATGCATTTTATAATATTTCTAATAACCAGAAGTGTAAATAAATAATGATATTGATTTCGTGTTTTCTTCCTTACTCCTTTTTGCGAATACTTTTTTCACTGAATATCGTGTATGAATTTATTTTATTAACATTGGATTTCAATTTACACAGGAATAGTCAAAGACTAAAGAAAGACTAGCACCAGCAATATCAAATGATATATATAATAGCTTGATAATAAAACAGGACTATAGATGAATCATAATGATAAACATTACTTTTTCATGAAAAAAATATTCCCTGGCTAAGTATTCCTAATATCCCTCAGGAAGTTACAATACACACATATATCAAACATTTAATAATGTTAAGATTTCAAGTCGGAACCAGACATGCAATAAAATAAGAAATACAAATAAAAGCTACAGCATGATGCATAATTGATGAATATTGTTCTTATGAACTTAATCACAAATTGTAACAAACAAGATCGAGTTTCTTCAGTCATTATATATCTCAATTTAGAGACAAAATAGGCATCATACATATATATGTATCACAAAATCTGTGAGCAACTTTTCGTGTGTGTGCGCATATGCTGTATGTATGAGTGTTTGTGTGTGAATGCATTTGTTTGTATGAATATATATGTATGTAATGCGTGAGAATGAGAGTGAAAGTGTGATAGTGTGCAAGTGTTAACACGTGTTAATGTATGTACTTGTCTGTCTGTATGAACAGACGTCACATGACAAAGTTATAGATAGATGATTCAATAACTAAAATATGCTAACGACGCTTTTTTTAAATTAAATATTCATCAAAATCACGTGTAATTATTGTTCAGATTTAATCGAAACCACTTCAAATACATCTATCGCGCTCTGAAGTTATTGAATCTCATATTTTACTTTTACATTTGCATTTATTTTTGAGTGTTCATTTTTATTTGTCTGTACTTCGTTGTTTGTTTCTTTGCGTCCTCTGTTATGAAGGGTTTTCACATTCTTTTCAATCGTAATTCAACTTCATAACAACTCGCCCTAAAACGGGTCTGTATTAATAGAAATACTTGGAAAATCGACATAACTGATAGGCTACAGTGCAGGACACGATATAACACCTACACAACTTCCAATAACAAATGAAAATAAGATTAATTCACCTAAAAAAATATGAAAACGAGATGAAAATCATGCACTTGAGAGGTAACTTTTCTATCAGTGGCTAAAATATCAAGCCATTTCCGGACCAATTCATGTTATTCTGTGGTACTTTATGAATAATATCGAATGCAAGATAATAGATAGTTGTTATACAGGAATGTTTCAATATGATACGAGAATCATTTATATTTGGGGTAACAACGATCAGTAGTAAATGAGCAGGTTCTATTTGGGGGGAAAAAATTCTTCACATTTACAATAACTGATCATTAACTTGGCAAAGATAAAATTGGTTAAGATGATGATAAACGAACACAGTATTTTAAACTAAAAGACAAACTGGAAACTAAAACAATATGTTAATGATATATAATGAATGTAGATAGTCAATCTGACAAGCACATGGTAAGTCGGTAGAATAAAATCTAAATAAAGACAAAATTAGCCAAAGTTAAGATATCCCCCCCCCCAAAAAAAAAAAACTAATCTCACTTATATCCCTTTTCAGAACATAGGATAAAGTGGGATGTTTCCTCATTATAGAAATACTTTACTCCAGCGCTCTCCAACTAATCAAACGACCCTCATTTGGCGCTCAAATAACACCGCCATTATGCTTTACGAATCTAACATGGCTTCCACGCTTATTCTTTTTAATCGACTGAGCTGCGTCTTGTATACGCTACAAGGAATAGCGAAGGTGACCAGTGCAGTGTTCCGCATTCTGATGGCAGACTTGGTCGTAAGAGGTGCGTACCAAGTGCAAAGTAGAATGGGTTAGATTTAATGAAAATTGAGGATATTCCACGCGTTAATGAGATTAAAAAAGGACACCAATCTCCGGATGGATAAATGCGTTGTCACTTATTCTACAAGTGCTAAGGACCAGTAACTAGGCCACCGGTTTCCTCATGCGCAAAAATGAAAATAATTACTGTCGGGAGTTGGTTTATGGTCAATTTGATTAAGAGCCATTGGAATTACACAAATGGTCGAAAAAAAGGCAATATCCCTGAATTGCACATTCCACTTTAAATTCAATGGTAGGTTCAAGATTGTCAAGTTTCAGAAAAAAAGGAAAAATAATCTATATCTAAATCACATCGTGCTCGAGGAGAGAATGGACGGAATATATTATGTTTTGATCCTCTCCACACACACGGTTACAAGGACCTCGGCTCAAAAACCACTCCCCATATCGCAATGCCATTAATCTCTATAAATAACATATTCATGATACACAACGAAGGAGATCAACGGACTAAATCAACATTAACCGTCATAAGGGATTTTCTGAGGAGTCGAGTTTTCGTTCTAGAAGTCTAGTCCATCAACTGAACATTTTTTTCACGAAATCAACGCCAAGACTGATTAACTAACTAACTCTTTCAATGAAATCCGTCAATATATATATA
>BOPN01001403.1:0-2500 GCA_017312705.2 Penaeus japonicus
ATATATACATATATATATATATATATATATATATATATATATATATATATATATATATATATGTATATGTATATATATATATATATATACATACATATATATATATATATATATACATACATATATACATGTTTACATATGCATGTCAAAATAAGATAATAACAATGAAAAGTAAAATAGAAAAAAAAATATATGTAGACAAAAGATTTCATAAGATGAAAAGGGAAGTATCCCATAGCCTAGAAGTCATATACTAAGATAATGATAATGATAATAATAACTATAATAATAATAGTAATGATAATGATAATAACAGTAGTTATAATGATAATAATGATGATAATAATGGTTATGGTAGTAATGATAATGATAATGATATCATTTACAATTATGACAAAATAACTGTAATGATACTAATGATGATAGCAATGATCATGAAATTGACAATGATAGTAATAGAAATAATTGCAATGATAATAGCAATAACTACAACAACTAAGCAACAATTATAATGATGAAAATAACAATAACAACAATTATGATAAAAATAATGATGATGATACTGATAATGATAATGAAATAACAATGATAAAACTTGGGACTTAAAAACAGAAATGAAAATTGAAGAAACAATATAAGAAAAAAATAAATAAGGAAGAGAATGAGGAGAATAGGAAAAATAGAGAAAAGGGAAATTGTAGAATGAGAAGATGATAAATTATTATTCAAAATAAACAATAAAAAATGAAATGGTATGATGATGAAGGGAATAACGATTGAAGAAAGAAGAAGAGGATGATACAGACGGAAATACATATATGAGAGAAACAGAGAGAATGAGTGAAAGGGTGATAGAAATAGCATTGAGAAAGGGAGAATTTTGGAAGAAAGAAACAAAATCGTGATGAAACGAAGGAGAAGGAGAGATGGGGGTGAGAGGGGGTGATGGGGGGAGAGAGGGTGATGATGGGGAGGGGGGGGGTTGAGAAGAAGGAAGAAGGGGTCGCTGAGTACACAGTCGTGAGTGTGTGGAAGTATAACGGGCTGGTTGCCGCAGGAGATGAATTTTATGCGTGCGTGAGTCTCTCTCTCTCTCTTTCTCTCTCTCTCTCGCTCTTTCTCTTTCTCTTTCTCTTTCTCTCTCTCTTTCTCTCTCTCTCTCTCTCTCTCTCTCTATCTATCTATCTATCTCTCTCTTTTTCTTTCTATTTCTCTCTCTCTTGCTCTTTCTCTTTCTTTCTCTCTCTCCATATCTCCATCTCTCCCTCTCTCCCTCTCTCTCTCTCTGTTTCTCTT
Source organism: Penaeus japonicus (assembly GCA_017312705.2). Lineage (NCBI taxonomy): Eukaryota > Metazoa > Arthropoda > Malacostraca > Decapoda > Penaeidae > Penaeus > Penaeus japonicus. The sequence goes on from BOPN01001403.1 coordinate 1,297, forward strand.
TCTTTCTTTCTCTCTCTCTCTCTCTCTCTCTCTCTCTCTCTCTCTCTCTCTCTCTCTCTCTCTCTCTCTCTCTCTCTCTCTCTCTCTCTCTCTCTCTTCCTCCATCCCTATCCATACCTGTCTTTGAAACAGAACCTAACCTCCATTTTTGTACATCTATTTGTATGACTCAATGTTATTTTCAAATTAAAGTCCCAATGTACCAAAACAAGAGGGAGAGCATCTTAAAATCCATATGAGAGACATAGAGAAACAAAGACAAACACAGAGACAAAAAGAAAAGGCAGCTAGACAGACTTGGGGAAACAGATATACAGACAGACAGACAGACAGAGAGAGAGAGAGAAAAAAGAGAGAGAGAGAGAGAGAGAGAGAGAGAGAGACAGACAGACAGACAGAGAGAGAGAGAGAGAGAAACACTACACCTGCACGTCAGACAGAGTGAAGGAAATGGGGGATGTACATCTGCGAGTCACTGGCGTTGGTGAAGCGTTAAGCCTGGGAGAGAGAGAGGGGGGGGGTGAGGGATGGGGAGAGAGAGAGTGGGGGAATGGGAGAGAGAGAGAGAGAGGGGGGGGGGGGAGAGAGAGAGAGAGAGAGAGAGAGAGAGGGGGGGGGGGGGGAGAGAGAGAGAAGAGAGAGAGAGAGAGAGAGAGAGAGAGAGAGAGAGAGAGAGAGAGAGAGAGAGAGAGAGAGAGAGAGAGAGAGAGAGAGAGAGAGAGAGGAGAAAGAGAGGATGACGGGTGGGTAGGTAGGAAGGAGTGAAAGAAAGGGAAAAGAAAGAGAGGGAAACTGGGGAGGGTGGGCGGGTAGGAAGGAGTGAAGAAAAGGTAAAAGAAAAAAAAAGAGAAATAAATAGACAGACAGATAGAAAGAGAGAAAGATAGAAAAAAAGAAAGAAAAAGACAGACAGCTCTGTGAACGACATCCTGCACCATTGAACCAAAGCTACATCATGTATGTGTAACCAGAGGGCGTGGAGTGCGATCGGAAAGCGTGGGAAGTGTTGAAGTCATTTTATCTTCGTTTTGGGGGAAAAAGCCGGATGTTTTAACTCCTTTGCAAACGTAGGAGTTGTAGCAGTGACCCCCCACCCCCCTTCTTTCTCTCTTTCCTTCTCTTATCTCTGTGTTTCATAGTAATTTTCTGTGTGTTTGTCTGTCTATATGTATGTATGTATGTATGTATGTATGTATGTATGTAT
>BOPN01001403.1:12500-35000 GCA_017312705.2 Penaeus japonicus
TATCTCATTATCCTCATTATTCCTCCTCATTCCCCCTTTCTTCCGCCTCAGCTGCCGTGACAGCCTCCCGCTTCGAATCTAATAACACCTGTTACTGTGAGAACATACCTGACACCGAGGAGGATATAGGTCCCTGTCTGGAAAAGACCTGCTAGGGCGTCCCTTCGTGGGAACGTTGGGAGGCGTGGTCGTCGAGGAGCCTCACGTAGGCCTGCTGCCACCGCGAGCTGAATGCTAATTACTCGGGAGCCTCATTGAGTCTATGGGGCATTCTTGGTCATCTTTTTTTCCCCTGTCTTTCTGTTCCTTCTAGTTATTCACGGGGATTAAATAGTAGCCTAGATGAAGAGAAAAAAAATGCTCAGATGTTTACCCGTATTTTTGTGTATTGTGTTTATGGCTCCTTATATGTCAGCCTATAAATAGGTGTGTCGCCCCCGTTATGTCATTTATATCCCGCGATACTGTAAGGTCACCGTATGGATATCCGCGACTGGCCAAATGTCAGCTGACGATGACATGACACCTCAATCAATCACACCTAAACCTTTCTTCCCCGTTCTGGCTAAAGGCTGGCGTTACCAAATAGCAAAGATCGCGTAACGCAAGCTCAATTTCCTCACCTTTAAAATCGTCGTTAGGGGTCAGCTCCCCTTCCACTCCCCTTCCCCTCCTCCTTGCCTCTTTCCCCTCCCCTTCCCCTTCCCCTGCCCCTTCCTTTTACCCTGCCTTTCTCCCTCCCTTTCCCCTTCCACTTCCCCTTTCCCATCTCCCTCCCCTCCCCCTTCCTCTTCTCCTTCTCCCTCCCCTTCCCCTTCTTCCTCCCTTTCCTCTATTCCTCCTCCCTCCCCTCCCCTTCCCCTTCCCCTTGAGCCCTCCCTCAGCCCCCGATCACCCCTCCCTTTCTGGCCTTTTGCTCCTTCGGGTCTTAGACCGGCCTCGGATGAACCTTTAAGAGGCGAGGCTCAGTCCCCAGGCGGTGTAGGTGGCGTTGTAGAACCTTCACTTACTCCCCTAGGCTTAAAATAGTACCCCCGATGCCGTCCCATTCCCGATCTTCTCGTTAAGGAAAAGTACGAGCAAAACATCACAGAATACTCTCCTTTGTCCCGATATATCCTGTAATAATGTATTCTTGTCTACAGTACTGTGTCATTCCCATTCACCTCTGCCTACTGTATCTCATAACATCACTATCCTTGGATAACTGTCTGCTTTGTATGATAATTACTGGGCTTGGATGGCTGCCAGTGTTCTAGGATAACTGTCCTCCTCCTCCTCCTCCTCCTCCTCTTCAGTCTAACACTGTCTCGAATTACACTGTAAGCGGGTCAACAAGCCGTGGCTGTCAGTGTTACGGTTTGTGATATCCGATATCTCCATTCTCGTGTGTTCATTATTACTTCGAATGTTATTTTGTTTAGGATTGAGTAATTGGTCCGTGTCTTGAAAAAGGGTGTTTATTTATATATATAACCGCATAATTTCCTTTTATAACGTCACCACCACAGACCCACTGGTGTGTGCCGCACGCATGAGTCACTTTGTCCAGGTACGCGCTTAGCTTCGATAAGTCACTTTCATTTAGAGAGTGAGAAAGTGTGTCCCCCTCTCCGCCTCCTCCCCTATCCCCCCCCCCCCACACAAACCGAGTAACCTTGGTAACGTCACCCCGCCAGGTACGCGCGCGCACGCACACAACCTCCTCCCTCCTCCGTCCTCCCCCATTCCCCATCACCCCTCCCTAGCCTTTCCTGTTGTCTACTACTCTCCCCTCTTCCCATCCCCCCACCCCCACCCCCCATCCCTTCCTTCCTTCACCTGACACGCCGTGACGACCCTTTCGAGATTGGCGTCTCCTACAGGACTCTCTTCTTCACGCTGTGGAAAAATCCTTACACCACTTTCTGAGGACTCTCCCCCCCCCATCCCCACCCCCTCTCCACACACACACACACTCTTCCCCTTCATCAAATCAGGGAAAGATCCTCGCACTAGCATCCCTCCTTCAGATCCATTAGGACTAATGATCTAGATTCCCCGAAGACTAAGACTCGACGAGGCTCCCCAAGCCGCAGTGTCCCCGGTGTCCTTAGGGCTGGCAGGAACCCGGTCCATTGCCCCTCAGCTGGGTAGGACCCCGATCCAGTGCCCGAGAAACCAGTACGATCTTGATCCATTGCCCCATTCGTTCGGCCGCTGGTTCCTCCGTCCATTGCCCCTTAGGACGCGGGGAGGATCTCGTTCCGTTGCTCCTTAGGGACAGCAGGACGTCGGCTGATGCCTCGGCTTCCTCGGGGGGATGGAAGGTGGAGGAACGCGAGTCCATATTCAGAAGCGAGAACCTGAATCTTCGTTGCATTCTCTGGCCGTGTGTGGTTGTCCTCCCACTCATTAAAGGTTTAAACCCGACCTGTTTTTTTATTGATTTATTCATGGGATAAGGTTCATTATGATCCTCTTAATGAGAGGGGAGGCCTAATTTTTAAGGATAGGCTTTTTGTAACTTTGTGATCTAGTGCACTCGCCGTGTCAGATTGATTTCATGACAGGTGTATTAGGATGTGTAGGGAATTCCCTCGGTTTCATTTGATTTGCGTGATCTTACATCCGTGCTCCAATTACCCTTCGCCACGCAGCCGTAAGCTCGAAACCTGTGGGAATCCACCAATCATTCTGAAACTCGCTCATTACGTATGCTCTGGGCATCACAGCCAGGGAACGGTTTGCTTACTGTCCCTCCTTACTAACCTACAACCCTCCCTGTCCCGTCTCCTTATTAAAGGGGATATGGAAGGTCTTTCACGCAAATCTGTCCCTTCTACCGTTCATTGTGATAGAATGCGGTCAAACACAGATCAATTATATGTGACAGGCAAGAAACAATGGTGTAATATCCTCTGGATGTGGGCCGGCACCCACCAAAGCTGCCGTGGCGGCCTGGTGGATCCTTCGTGGCCAGAATACTGATTAGTTACCTGACGTTACCTCGTGCTGGTACAGTCGGCCGCAAAAGTATCTTACCCCGAAGAGGATATCCATATCATCCATTATCCTCGATGCAGAGTGGCCCAAATCCAGCGTGACAGAAGCCAAAGCGACGGCACTAGACTTGAGAGATGATCAAGTGTTGAGAAACGTGACGGGACCGTAAGACTGCCATGACCGCGGGCGAGTGTTGTCCTTGGTGCACCACCCGGTGGGCAGAGACAGCCCTCCCAACGCCGATGGAGGTTTTACCTAAATGGAGCTGTTACCTACGACCATTCGGATCTCAAACGACTCCCAAACGTTAATTGGAATTTTATCTCTCATCTCCCCTTTCATTTTCGGACAATTTGCGTCCCGGACGGGGGTGGAAATGCGAACAAAGCCTCCGCGACGGTCCAAACTTGGCAACACTGTTCTTCAAGGCTGGGAGTAACGGTGAATGAACGCTAGGCGGGGGTGAGGGGGGGTGAGGGGGTGAGGGGGAGAGAAGGAGGAGGCGCAGGATACTCGCAGGTGGAATACAATGTGGGCTTTTATGCCAGTAATTGTGGGGGTGATCGAAGCCACCTAGCAACATTTAGTGGGTCTTTGTGGTCTCATGGATCATTGTATTGACGTTGGAGGTTGGAGAGTGATTCGGCGGGCAGTCAGGCACATCGTATTCATCTATTATGCGGGACAGACCTCGCATACACGGGGGGAAATTAATGTGCGCGCTGAAAGGGATTGGCGAAATACGAAAAAAAAGAACTGAAATACTCCCACAGTCTTTTACCCTCGGCGAATACCTCCCTTCCCATCCTTTACTCTCGTTTGTCAGTGTGTCTCCTTAGTAGAAACTGCCAAATCTTTATGGGCGACCACACCCTCCCCTTCACCCCTAACCCCTAACTACCCTCCCCCTCCCTACCCCCTCCCCGCCCCCACCCCACCCCCCCATTCCCCATTCGGAGGGTCGTGCACCACGGCGGCCAAGGCTCAGCTGAGTTTCAACATTCTAAGCAAGGCCAAGGCCAGGCATCCCCCGCGCCATAACTGTTAGGGCGAAAATAGCATGGTAGTGCAACGTTCCAGCTGCCTTACCAGCAGCCGAACCCCTTTTTTTAAGCCGAGGTCCACACGTGGGCCATGGAGGAGAGGCAGAGAAGCCGCCGCACTTGGCCATATCTGCGGCGTGGCAGGAAGGCAGATCATGGCGGCGGCGGCGGCGGCGGCGGCGGTAGCGGCGTGGGCGACCAGGCATGTAACATTGCAGGTTTGTATGCGCTGCGGACGGGCCGGCGATCGCTTGGCACACCCTCGCCAAGGCTTTGCCCTCCTCGCCCCCCCTCCCCCCCACACAACCCAAAGAAGAAAGAGATTGAACTCAGAACTTCAATAGATATTTCGAAACTTATTTTTAAAAAAAGACAAGACTAAAACCTCGAGCAAGAGACGCTCTCAAATAGGACATAAGTCGAAGCCGAATTTCGCCGTCGGTGCCTCGGATGTGCAAAGAAGGTGGGGAAGGGGGGAGGGGGAAGGGGGAAGGGGAGGTTGAGATAGCAAGGTGGGACAATGGCGAACCTACGCCGTCAAGTGGGTGGTGGAGACGGGGTTCAACACCTCCTCGTTTAAGGACACTGATCATTAACGGTCTGAGCGTATGCGATGTTGGTCTTCCTGTGGAAAGAAATACGTTTGCCTTTCTTGCCGTTGTTGCAATTACCGTTTGGTGCTTGTTATGCAATCAAGTTCTTCCCGTCATCACTGTCTCCCTCAGAGCCCCAACACCCTCACACTCATCATCATCGTCAAAGCGAATTTCCAATTAATTCTCGAATATTAAAATGAGCCCACCACACTCTCACTCACTGTCCACCATCACTCTCACCACTCTCACTATCACGAAACCCGCCCTCATAATTTGGTACTAGTAGGGGAGGGGGGGTAAGGATGCAGGTGCGGGTAACCCACACCCCCACGCCCCCTCCCCTCCCCCCTCCCCCCCTTTTCCCGCCACTTACTACACAAACACCCGCCTAGTGTTCGCGGTCATGTATGGCCTAACCCACGTACACAACCTCGAAGAGAGAGAGAGAGTGGTGGTAATTTTCCTCTTCCTTTTGTTATCACTTTTGTTGTTGTTATTATTATTGTTATTGTTGTTATGATCACTAATACTATTATTATTGTTATTGTTGTTATTATCACTAATACTATTATTATTGTTATTTTTATTATTATTATTATTATTATCTTCATTATTACTAATATTACTATTGCAACTACTGCCGTTGTTAATACTCTGATTATCATCATTTTTACTATTATTCATTATGATGAGTATTGATACCATTAGTATTCAATTAAGTTTTTTTCACCCTCGAGACGCAGCTCGTTTCCCAGCCTGAAGATTCATTTCATTTACGACCAAAAACTTCGAGCCAGTTCCGCCGCCCTCTTAACGAGCGCCCGGCAATAAAGACGCGATTCCCTAAGCCTTTTGTTAAGACCACCAATAAAAAAAAATAAAAAAAACACAGTCCTGTTAACGGCCACTGTTAACGGCCTCTCGCCCCCTAGCGACCGGACGGGGCAACCTTGACTATAATTGCCCAGAGCAGAAGTGCAACGAACAGTCTCAATGTCACAGTTACTACAGGCGGCGGCTGGTGCGTTTCTCCCGGCGGCGCCCGAAGGCAAACCCGAACCCATCGCCTGAGTAAATGAAGTTTCCGTATTTGTCAGCCAGGCATAATGCTCGCTAAAGAGGGAGAGAGAGGGAGGGAGAGGGAGAGGGAGGGAGGGATGGGGAGGGAGGGATGGAGGGAAGGAGGGAGTGGGAGGGAGGGAGAACGAGAGAATTTGGACTGGTATATTTCGGCCGGGTTGCTGGGTTATTGTTAAGTTCTTTTTCAACTTCTGTCTTCTTTCTCCTCCTCCTCCTCCTCCTCCTCCTCCTCTTTTCTTTTTTTTATTGAATTTTCTCTCCTTTTGTATATCAATGTACCGATTCCCCGACAGCGTAAGGATATCTTGGTCCCGCAGATCGTTAGTTCCCCCCTCTCTACCCCCCACCCCACCCCCACAACAATAAGATAATAGCAAGCCAGCCAGCACACCGCGCCCGCCCGAGACAGATGGTGGAAATTCTCGCGATTAATCCCTAGGCGGCAACCCCTAAGAGTCCTGGAGGGTAGGGACCTTCCAGACTTCCAGAGTTCCTCATGTGGAACGAACTGGAACGCTCCAACGCCTCAACACCTTCCTCCCCCTTGATGGACGCTATGACGCTCCGGCGGAAGGGCCATTCCAGCTTGCGACGCCATCGGAGGCTCTAGCGGGCTCTGGTACAGCGTTCATTTTTCTCTGAAAGCATGAAGGCTTCATTTTGACGCAATTATGAGCGGTACGAACACAACCGCGAGAGAATATTAGCTCGAATGCAAATTTAGACGCAGGGGTGTGTGTGTGTGTGTGTGTGTGTGTGTGTGTGTGTGTGTGTGTGTGTGTGTGTGTGTGTGTGTGTGTGTGTGTGTGTGTGTGTGTGTGTGTGTGTGTGTGTGTGTGTGTGTGTGTGTGTGTGTGTGTAGGTAGATAAATATATAGATAGGTGGATATAGATATATACATACACACCCGTCCATCCATGCATAAACACTTATACACATATGTATAAAATGAAATTAATATACAATATAGATGAAGCTCCCTCTACGTTTAAAGACGACCTTTAACTCTCGCCGCCCACCGAAAACATTCCCCTCACACTCCAGTGCCTAAAACCCCCTCCCTTCTCCTCCCCCCCCCCCAAAAAAAAAAAATCCACACCGCCCAACTTTGGTATGACTTGCACCCTCGAAGTCCCCGTCGTCTTCCGCACGTCGTCGTCGTCGTCGTCGTCGTCGTCGTCAGAAGGGCTTAGGACGCCTCGTCTTCAACTCCTTCATCCGTGACGTTTAGGGCAAAAGGGTCCTCGTTATTGTTCCTTCGGTCTTTGGGCTTCGAGAAAGGGAGGGAGGATTCAGGGTCAGTCACGGAAGGTAGACGGACACACAGACAGACACACGGATAGATAGATACACATACATACACACATACAGACGGACGGACAGACAGACAGACACACAGATAGACGGACGGATGGACAGACGGACGTTCTCTAACCGCAACAGCTGCCTTGCTCATGCTCTCCCATTCTCCTTCTCCTCCTCCGTTGTTCTTCCTTCGTCATCAGATTCTTTCTGTTTTTGGGGAGTTTCCACTTTCGAGCGGCGGGCGCGTCTGCTCTTGCGTATTTGGTAGCTCGGGAATCTTGGGAGAGGATTTCTGATGAGATGTACTGGAATGTTCTTCCAAAGGGCGAGATCTTTCATCATTATCGCCATTAGAATTAGTATCATCACTCGTCATCATTACTCTTGTTATTGTTTGTTATATTTAAGTGAATTTGCATCTTTGTTCTTTTCTTACTCGTCTGTACAGGTTACGACGTGAGATACATCACATCCACCGGGTCCATTGTCTTGTCATTATAATCGTTTACATCTACAACACCGTTAACGAACGCCGCATCAATTTCATCACCGGCTTTCCCATCAACACCCTCATCATCACCACCACCACCATGAATCATCACCGTCGTCACCATCACCATCCCCAGTCATTACTACAGACATCAAAGTCCCCATTTCCTCCGCAGTCATTACGTTCACCTCGGTCATAATCACCATCATCTACGCTGCCATTCGTTCCTTCTTCCCTCCTCTTATTTCCCCCATTCCCTCCTTCCCTCTCCTTTAAACCCTTCTGGTTTCCTTCTTTCCTTCCCTCCTCAATCCTTTACTTGCACCCTATGTTTCCTCCCTCCTCCCTTCCCTCCCTCCCTCCAGCTCGCCTCCCTCCTCCCCACACCGTTATGAAGATGGCGCTCTCTCGATAGTCCGTCGGGATCCATTTGACCCTGAAAACCAGGCATCGTGATCTTATGTGGTGCTGTTGACGATCCCCGCAGCACGTCGGGATAGGATGGATGTGACGTGTGGCGTGGTCTTGGGTCTGGAGGAGTGTCTTGCTTGCTTGGTCTTCGGTCTAAAGGAGTGTATTGCCTGCCCTTTGTGATACCGAGAGGGGGAACACCCGATGCTCTACTGCGTCATTTTCATTGCCAAGGCCAAGGCGGCCATGTGACCCAGAGGCGCACCCTTCTCTCGCGCTCTGGATAGTCGATCCGTTCTGCAACATGTTGCGCTCGCATTGGTAGGACTAGGGCGGTTTGGGTCAGGTATTGGACACCTCTCATGACGTCTCTCTCATAGGGTTAAAGAGTACATCCCTCAGGAAGGCGGAATGCAAGAGGGTCCAGGTATACATCAGGATGTAAGAATGAGATTCCACAAAGAAAACGGAGTCAGGTTAGGCAACTTGCCATGTGTAACAGGTTTGTATTGCGACACAGGAGTCTCGTCTCTGTGGAACGCGGGTATAGGAGTGTGGAGCATGTTGCGTGTGGATTCAAGGGTGTGAACTTATGTTGCATGTGGCCGCAGGACCGTGGTACTAAAAATGGTATCATGACTATCGTTTCAACTTCTCCAACGATTTCATTACAACACGTACAAGGAATGCTATGTTAATCATACATTACGCTGCAGATTGCATCACCGTCGTGCAGAAACTACAATAAAAGCTATGAATACCATCATCTATATCCGTTCATCACGCACGCAGACACACATGCGTTCTCTTTCGCTGCATATCAGACTTCCTCCCTCAAATAGATCAAGAGCTGCGCCGTGGACGCCACTGCCAACATAATCATAAAATCCATTCGGGTGACATTTCCGATTCCCTCTGACTTATCCGCGTCCATCCATTTATCTGCTGCCTACTCCGACTCTGCGTGACTTTGGCGGTCTACAATGATGCATTTCTGCCACTTTCAGCCGCAGATTTTTATTTTTATTATCTCGTATTGTTGTCACATCCGTCAGAAAAAAGGGTAAAGCAGGAAATTCGTGTGCACTATGGTGGCACAACACACGGAACTAAACAGGAACTAGCGGTGAACAGTTCTCACTCGCGGAAGTTCGTCCCACACTGCCCTTGACTCGGCTTGCAGTTATAACGCGGCTCCGTCTTTATATTATTATAATTCTATATCATAGTCCGGGCTTAAGTGTGTTAGATAAAACAACAATGGGAATGAATTGTCGCGCTGTACAATAACCAGGATCTGCATTATCCAGGGCTGTTGAATTCATTATGCGCTGGAGGTCGTCAGGCCTCATTCAAAAATAATAATAATAATAATTAAAAGTTTTCCTCCTCAACCTCCCCCCCCCCCCCCTCCCCCCATCTAAAAAGGACTCCCACCAAACACCCCAAAATGGTCCTTATCAGCCCACCGTCCGTGGGGTACAAGAGTCAAGGATGGGGTTGGACTCTGTAATCCTACCGTTGATAGGTGTGCCACATAGGATACTTTTTATAGTCTTTTGGCTCTCTATATGGAGATGTATTCAAATGGATCCTGCAGGATGTTGGCGCCCATACTTCGTACCATTCTCACGGGATGTGTTTTTTTTTTTTTTTTATCAACGTTACTTAACTTTAAAGAGTATGTTGCAGGGCGGCTATAGAGTTTCTGGATTAACATAAATGATTGCTCACCATGGAGACAGCTTGAAGGTTTTCCTCACCAATGGTTCATGGAATGACCTCGTTGTGAATGACTAATTAACGTCTCTATGCTGGAGGAGCGAAGCCTCCACCCGCGCGCGTCGTCGTACAAGGAATCCTCGGGAAACACCCTCGTATAAATACTTATGATGCTGTCGTCATGCCCAACCGACCACAGCCTCCACCATGCACCTGAGATGTTCGTCCTCGACCTCTTGCTTCACGCCCACGCTGCTGCTCGACCTCGACCTATGACTCACGCATCTACATTTCGCTACGTCTACTACTCCACCTTCAGCGCATTCCGATTGCTGGTCTGTCCTCACCGCCAGCCTCATCTCAAGCACACCGAACCCCGAGGAAACTCCTCCTCTTTCTTCTTCTTCTCTTCTTATTTTACTTCTTCCTCGTCTTCTTCTTCATCCCTCTCTTCTTCTTCTCTTCATTCTCCTCTTACTATTCTTATTCTTAGTCTCTTCTTTTTCCTCTTTTCTTCATCCTCTCTTTCTCCATCTCCTTCCACTTCATCTTCCTCCACCTCCAACTCCAGCTCCACCTCCAACTCCTACTTGGCTCGTGTATGCAAAGAGAAGTCATTTGCAATCACCCGAACGGCCCTCGCCTGCTAGCCCGAATAACAGAGCACCGTCAGCAACACAGATAAAGACATAGGACCCGCGGATATGGGTTAATGATGAGCCATGCCAGCGGGAGCACCTCTTGGCGTACTCCCAAGCCCTTCTGGGACTCTTCCAATGGGCACGTCTACTTCGCCTTCGTCGTTGGGTGTTCGGTGGGCAAGTTTTGAAGGCGTTGTTTTGTTGTTGTTGTTGTTTGTTGTTTTTGTTGTTGGTGTTGGTGTTGTAGCCAGCATGGAGATATTATCATTCTGGGGATTAGTTGATGGTCTGCAAACGTGGTCTGCGATTTAAAGAGGAGTCTAAGTCTTGAAATTGAATACTCCCAAATCCACCTTCTTCTTCTTCTTCTTTTTACTACCTCTTGTTTTTTTCCTTTCTCGTCTTCCTCTTTACTTTTCTTTTCGCTTTAACACTTTTCCTTTTTTTTTCTTTTTTTTTTTGTATTCCCACCGCCACGGCAAGTCACCTGCGGGGCATGTAGAAGTCGGCCCTGAATTCCTTCAATACGTCTCAACGGTCATCAGCGTTTCCGGCCGGGCGCATGACGGCATAATTGTACATTAGTGGGGGGAGGGGGGAGGGGGGAGGAGGCTTCCGTTAGGGTATACTTCCTGTTTGGTATCACTGGGTGGTGCTCTATGTTGTAGCTTCCTGACTTTGGGATTCTCTCAATGAGGCCGAGGCTCTAGGAAGGGGGGGGGTTCCTTGGTGCTGTGTTTTTAAAGGGGGGTTCTTACGGTGAGTTGTGCCTGCCTCTCTCTCTCTCTCTCTCTCTCTCTCTCTCTCTCTCTCTCTCTCTCTCTCTCTCTCTCTCTCTCTCTCTCTCTCTCTCTCTCTCTCTCTCTCTCTCTCTTTTGCCAACGTCTGTGTCCACGATCTTTGAAATCCAGTGGCCTTTGTCCTGCGTCTTACCAGCGATCCCAATTACGAAAAGGAAAGTTATCTCTAATCATAAAAAAATAGTAACAAAATTAAAAAAAAAAATACACAAGCCACTGATACTACACTCCACTCTTCCATTGCATACTATTGCTACAGGGAACCACAAACTTGCCTTTCCACCACCTGCCCTCTTTCCGTTGAGACCGACCGCAAAAGCCGCCTTCTCTTTTTTTTTTTTCTTTTCCTCTTCTCATGCCTTACTCTACCCTCCCCCTTCCCCCTCTCCCTTCCCCCTTCCCCCTTCCCAACCCTTCCCTCGCTCTTCGTCCCTTCGTCCACGGAAAGTTCTTCCGATAGCGCGGTTAATTATTAGAACGAGAACATTTTGTCTTCCTTTTTTCCTCCTTTTTTTCACTGATCGTTTCAAACATTTTTGTTTTATCTTTTAAAAGGAGGAGGGAGATTACCCCCACCCCCCTGCCCATCCCACCCCCGCTCAAAATTGAAATAAATCAATAAATAAAACGATTTATAGAATTGATTCCGAGATCGATGTCTTCGACCATGCACCCCCCCTCCCTCCCTCCCCACCGATCGCCCGGGCTTAACGGTGCCAACATGTTATCACACATGCAAGAGGGGGGACCGCGATGTAGATGAGGGAATGGATGAGGAGACCCGTGTATACCGTGCGTGAGGTGGAGACACAATGCATGAGGACTCGGAACTCATAAAGATGTGTGTAGATGAGGGTCTATGAAGATGGTGGAGCGTTTGGGGCGAAAGGGGTTGAGTAATGAGGCGGCGAAAGAGAGGGGATGGGGGAGGAGAGGAAGGGGAGGGGAGGAGTCCAGCGAGAGGGTGTGAGGCATGGATCATGAGGATGTATGAGGCGAAGACCGTACGTTTGGACAACTTCCTCCCCGAATACCGGTAGCATCGCTGCACAACAGGTGTAGCTACGGAAAGCCAATGCATGACTGCACAGTCAAACGGGACGCTGAACACAGAAATTGGAACTTTAGGTTGGGGAGACGAACGAGATTCAGAATGATTCACACGGCGAGCGAACACGTCGGTCATTCCCACCTGTTCCTTGTTCTGGGATCGTGATTAACTCTGCAAGTAGATACTGAACGATGTATAGTGGTAGTGCCATTGCCTTTACACAATGTGTCGAAATGATTGGGACGACGACTGAATACTTTTGCTTTTTCCCAGCGGTGATTCGCCCTCTTCGTGTACGTTAGCTCCGCTTATGAATTTGTCTCCGCTGAAGTCATATTCTTTGACTTTTTTCAGACGCATTTCGTATCATTTCAAGTTATTTACTCTATGTATCAGCAATACAGTTTATCCCTCCAAAGAACCAGCCAAGTATAGTCCCAAAAAAAAATGTATTTAATCGCCAAAGTCGTACTCGTCCTCAAGAAACCTCAGCGAACGTAATTCCTCGGGAAACGCAGAATGTTTCACTCCTTTCCCCAAGGTATTCACGGAGCCGCCTCGATGCTGGCCGAAGTCAGTGTTCTTGTGATTCCACGCAGTTTCCAGCAGTAACAGTGTTTCCAATGGCGAGCCGGCTGGTTTGTTGTTTTTATTTTGCTGCCAACCATAAACTACTGCTGGCGTCGGTGGTCATTTTTGCGGCGGCTCGCTATGGCAAGAAGAGCTTGGGACGATATCGCTTAGCTGTCAATACGGAGACGTCGACTCTGTCTTTCGGGGGGTTTCCACGGGCGAACGAGCGCCTTCCGAAAGCGCACAGGCAAGAGGGGTTTATACTGTTAGCAGACGACGTTGATGAGGTATATAATGTTGCACTGGAAGCCATTGCAGCAGCGAATTTTAACCGCCCCGGGCTCGAACACCTCCTGCACTAGTTGGTCCAGCTGCACTTCAAAAAAAGGGCAAAACCGTTGTTGCTGCTGCCATTACGTCCTTTCCACCTTCCAGACTCAAGACTTTTCTTCTTAATCTCTGCTGCTTTGGAGTTTACACGTGGCGTTATCTGCATGCAATAAATGGAATGGTTTAGAAGGTTATTGCACGATGTTCTGTTATCATGATTATCTAACGAGAACGTGGAGATTTTTGCCTGGAGATTTCAACGCAGGATAAGTGCCGATCTCGGTTACCGGGGCATATATTTTTTTTTACAGCATTATTCCAGATACCGCAAGGCATATACTGATGCCCTATATTTCCACAGCTTTGTTGACATGTGTTATTTGAATAATGATAGCTATAATTACAAAAAAATATGCATTTGATAGACGATCTTCAACATTAATATCTATCTAGTCTCTCCATTTATTTATCGATCCGTCTATTAATTTATTCATCTATTCAACAACTCCTCTGTTAATTCGTCCATCTTTCTATCCTTCTAATTTCTGACCAATCATCCTCCTTACTCACTTAAGCAGGCTTTAAGAGGAATCGAAACCCTTAAGAGACTGAGAGATCTAAGCGTATCTGACGCGTCGCTCTATGGGTGTCAGCGCCACAAAGGAGAAGGGGGGATCCGGCACTACGGACAAAAGAGCATCGCACACTTCGTGGAAACTGTTATTTCCATGTGATTTATGTACGCAGGAACGTGGTGCGCGTGATTAGTTCTTCCCACATTTGATTTCATTTCGTCTATAGCCGAACAAAAAATGGCGTGACTTTGGATTCGATTGCGCTTCCCGAGATTCTTCTTATACCTAAACTTTGCTGACTCACGACGCATGTCAACAACGGTGAATTTCGTGCTTTAAATACTCGACGGTGGATTAAAAACGCTTTATTTTCGAATACCACCGAGGAAAATAGGGAAAGGGAAAATAAAGATTACTGACTCGTGGAAATCAATGTTCCCGAACGGTGAATGACGAAATAAGTTTGGGATATATATATGAAGGTAATCCGCGTGAATATTCATCCGAATAGACGAAGTGGAAACAGGCCTATCACCCAAGGACACTTTCTTTTTCTCTCTTCTCCATGCAGTACACAACGGACTTAAAAAAAAACATATCTTGTTCTTTTAAATTTCACAAACGGCCTTTTCTCGTTGTTTTCTTAATCACTTTAATTACTCATTTCAAGTTTGAATTTAAACCTGAAAACAGTTAGCATGCAAGCACCTGGTACAAAACTTGATAACAATGGGCCTTGCGGTGCTGACTCTGGGCTTATGTAACCTTGGATAAGATAATCAGCCAGGTAATAACAAACCTTGATCAGTTATTACGAGAGGAGCATCCATAAATATATTTTGAAAATATATTTCACAAGTTTATGACAGCATTATTTAACGGACGTCAAAAGTCCGAAAATTAGTGGACTACGAGCGTAATAACATGGCGCCATTTTCTGTATTTTGTCTCATTTAATGGCAACA
Source organism: Penaeus japonicus (assembly GCA_017312705.2). NCBI lineage: Eukaryota > Metazoa > Arthropoda > Malacostraca > Decapoda > Penaeidae > Penaeus > Penaeus japonicus. The sequence goes on from BOPN01001403.1 coordinate 27,069, forward strand.
ACAAAAAAAAAACGAAAACAAGATAGACGCACAGTGCGGGTTCGCAAAACAAAAACAAAAACCGAAGCGAGAAATCCGTGAACAGGGTGCTGATGTACACAAGTGGAATGACAAATACTCGATTCACGTCGTAAGCATGAGAGGATGTCGTATAAACCTTTGAACAGAAATATCCGCTCGAAGCCATTGTTTGTCGCCGTTGCCGCAGGGGGGGGGGGGAAGGGAAGGGAGCCGGCGATAGAAACGAGGGTTACGGAGACAAATTATTTTTTTATTTTTTTAAAAAGTGAAAAATAGAAACTCACGGAGAGTAAAAAGAGATTCGTTCTATAGCCAAACGCAAGCAGATGTCCGGGTTCTTGCCAAACACGCCTTGGCAATGCTTGACTGCGGGCGGTTCGAGCAAGGTCTCTGTCACAGCCGCCGAGGGTTCAAGGCCACGCCACAACCTACGGTATTGCTGCCACCGCCACGGGTTTGTGGTGGCAGGCGCCCAGGTGGCGGCCTTTTTACCTGTTGGCAGAGCGTAGGCATTGGTATTTTATAGGGGTGGAGAGTTTGATCAGATGCTGGGCTATGCCGTTAGGTCATGCGTCCATTGTTGGAGGAATAAAGTGTTTAGAGGCTTATTGGAGGTAGGTGTTCGCGACTCGCAAGTAGTGTCGCCATCGTCAGTAATGACTCGCCGCCAGTATGAGCCGGGATAATGACGTTGCCGTAATGATAACCGGTTTGACGATCCCGCCATCCCGGTAAGCGTCGACATGGCTGCCATCCGCGCTCGATCGTCACGCGCTTCGGGTCCTCCGGCGGCAGTTACGGCGAATTCGGGCGCCGTTTGGGTTAAATGGCCACTCCGCTGACGGCGCTCACGGACATCGGCAGCAGCGCCGCCAACGACGGTCATGGCCAGTGGATGGAATGATTCGGGTCTTTCGCTTTTCTTCTCGCTCTTTCTCTCTCTCTCTCTCTCTCTCTCTCTCTCTCTCTCTATATATATATATATATATATATATATATATATATATATATATATATATATATATACATATATATACATATATATGTATATATTCATATTATCTCTCTCTCTCTCTCTATCTATCCATCAATTTATCTATCTATCTCTATCTATCTATCTCCCTTCCTCCCTCCCACCCTCTCTCCCTCTCTCTCTCTCTCTCTCTCTCTCTCTCTCTCTCTCTCTCTCTCTCTCTCTCTCTCTCTCTCTCTCTCTCTCTCTCTCTCTCTCTCTCTCTCTCTCTCTCCCTCTCCCCTTCTCCTCACCCTCTTTCCGTGGTGATGATAACCGATCATTTTTCGCGGATGCAATTAGACATGACACGAATGGGGATGCTGATGGGGAAGATGTTGGGGGGGGGGGGGTAAGAGAGAAGTGAGGGGGAGAGAGAGAGAGTGGGAGGGGGGAGGGAGAGAAAGAGGGAACGGGGGAGGGAGAGAGAGAAGGAGGAAGGGGGAGGGAGAGAGAGGGAGGAAGGGGGAGGGAGAGAGAAAGAGGGAGCGTGGGAGAGAAAGAGGAAGGGGGAGGGAGAAAGAGGGAACGGGGGAGGGAGAGAAAGAGGGAGGAAGGGGGAGAGAGAGAAAAGGGAAAAAAGAGAATGTAAAGATAGGAGGGAAGAGAACAGGTTTTAGCAAACTGTCCAACGGCCAAAAACGGCACTAAATCATGTAATTTGTAAATATTTTATGAAATAGATGTCGCGTTTCGATTTAATAGGTTCCGCTACCCAAAAAAATAAGTGTTAAAAGCGACATTAAAACGACATATAGAAGAGACGACATGACCAGACCAAATGCAAGCGCGCAATATGCAATCAGTCAGCAATGTGTAACTTCCGGTCAGACCTTTTATTATGCAAAACCGTGAAATTTTGCCAAAACCCGGTGACCCTGAGTTAAGTGGGAGCTGAGGGGGGTTGGGGGGGTAGAGGTAGCTATACAGGAAGGGGGTTGGGGGAGAAGAGGGGCGAGGGTACTAGGAAGGGAATGGGGGGGGGAGAGGGGAGATGGTGGTAGTAGTTGGGGAGGGAGGGGGAGTAGGATACGGGGGGGGTCTCCTCCGATAAGCAACGTTATATAAGCTGGCGGAAAAACAAGCGTTCAGCATGCACTACGCCCCACGGTACGACCCCCCATCACGCTAGTTTGGTTCTCGTGCATGACCACTGCATGAACCCCCACCCTGGTTGAACAATCCCTCGCTCTTTTGTATTCATTATTTAAAGCTCCTGGACTTAACATTATTCCATCCGGTTTCGTGTTCACTGTCGGTTAAAAAATCATACATTACGTAAATACGAGAGCGCTCTACACCTCACGCGCGTAATAACTCGATAAGCAATAATAAACAAGGAATAATTCTTTTAAAAATGTTTATTTTTAAAAATTGATTAAAAAAAGGGCGGAACACGAAAAAAAAGATAAGAAATTATGAGATAGTGAGGGAAAAAATAAAGTTTTTTTATTTATTTGTAGTGCATAGACGTACACACGTAAGTGAGGAACACAATCAACTATTGGCAACGATTTAGGTGAATGAAGCCGGTCGAACTTGTAGTAAAACAACACGTGAGCTCCCCTGTTCCCCCTCTTTCCCCCCTCCTCCCCTCACCTTCCTTCTCTTTCTCTCTCTCTCTCCTCTCTCTTTGCCTTTGATTTGTAGTCCTTTCTCTTCTTCTTCCATCTCTTTCTTCTTTTTTCTTTCTGTCTGTATACTTCCCTCTCTTATCTATCTTTTCCTCTCTTTTATCTCTCTCTCCCTCTCTCTCTCTCTCTCTCTCTCTCTCTCTCTCTCTCTCTCTCTCTCTCTCTCTCTCTCTCTCTAGAGTGGTTCATCTCCTCTTGCTTCCCTTCTCCCCTTTTTCTCTCCCTCTCTCCTCCTTCTCCCCTCTCCCCCTCTCCCCCTTTCCCCCTTTTTCCCTCCACTACATCCCGTTATCAGAAGTCATACACACACATCGCCTTTTCTTCCCTCGCACATATTCAACTGGTAAAGACAAAAGAAAGACAAGCAAATAAGGAGAAAGAGGGGAAAGGAACGAAAAGGGAAGGGAGGAGAAGAAGGAAAACTCCTTTTTGGTCTCTTGGGTCAAAAAAATTATCAAAAATAAAATCAACGGAACTATTGCGAAGCGAGAGAGAGAGAGAGAGAGAGAGAGAGAGAGAGAGAGAGAGAGAGAGAGAGAGAGAGAGAGAGAGAGAGAGAAAGAGAGAGAGAGAGAGAAGCAGATTCGTGTGTCGGTGTTTGGTTGTCTCGCCTTGCCACTTCCTCTCTGGGCGAGACGCGGAAGTGAGTAGCGGAGGTCTCGATGCTACTCCCACAGATGGCGTCCGTCACGGTGCTCGTCTCTCTCTCTCTCTCTCTCTCTCTCTCTCTCTCTCTCTCTCTCTCTCTCTCTCTCTCTCTCTCTCTCTCTCTCTCTCTCTCTCTCTCTCTTTCTCTCTCTCTCTCTGTTTGTATGTGTCTTATCTAAATATCAATTAATCTATCTGTCTATCTATCTATCGGTCTATCTATCTATGTATTATCTATCTGCTTCCATCGTAGTACCCCTATCTTTTTCTCCCTATCTCCTTCTCTCTCCCTCTCGCCCTCCCTCCCTCACTTTCCCTCTATCACCACTTCTACTCTCACATCCCCCCCCCTCCCCACATCCCAAACCTTCCCCCCCCCCCTCCCCCCATCTGGAGACGTTCATATCCGACGCCTGTGAAATCCGACCGCGCATGTCGAACGAACGACCGCCTCAATTTCACGACATTTTCCTTCCTCCCGAAAAGACATTTTTTTCTTCGTCGTCGTTTCCCGCCATTTCCGGAAAACCTTTGGGGTGTCTTGTCAATTTCGGGCCGCCATTTTTAAAGGGCGAGGCATTTTCCCTGACGTCATGCCCGGCCGGAACAATGTCGTTGATTTTTTTGGCTTGTTCATTCTGGCATTTCTCGAGTTTGAAAACAATGCAAGAAAAAGGAAAAAGAAAAATGAAAAATGCATGCATGTATGTATTTTTCTTTGGTAGGCGATACACCTGGTACAGCATACGATACGTGTTATTATGGATATAGTCATCGTAGCATATGGTGTTGTGTGTGTGTGTGTGTGTGTGTGTATGTGTGTGTGTGTGTGTGTGTGTGAGCGTATTAATATAAGCGGTTCTAAGACTACGCCGTTTCTCTCTCTCTCTCTCTCTCTCTTTCAACAATTCCATTATGACATTCCTAATCCCGACCTGAAACCGCTCAAGTCACTGGTACAATGAAGTAACCTCACCTAAGGTCACAGGAAAGGTGTTGGGTCAAATCCCTCGGGGAAAGCGAAAGACAAAGGGCTAAGGGAGTGGGGGTAGGGAGGGGGAAGGGAGAATAACACTGCGATATGGAATCCCGAATATAATTCCCAGTAATATCATCCGTGAAACATCAATACGTAAATGTGTGTATATATATATATATATATATATATATATATATATATATATATATATATATATATATATATATATATATATATATATATATATATATATATATATACTATGACGATGTTCAGTAAAGTACTGTTGAGCAAAGCTATTTTTTTATTCAGTAAACAGAGTACTCAATAGCACTATCTTTTGGTTGATTCATAACGTTATACAGAACATATTAAAAATTCCCTTGTTCTTTCTCACGTGTTCTAAGCGGGTTATAAGGGGACTCAGGTATGATTCAGTGACCTGCTAATGGGACGAGGGACAGACCTTGGGTCAGGTCAAGTTGGGTCAATCTGCATAAGCCTGGGGCACGTGAATTTCAGGTACTAATGATCCTGAATGAGTTTGTGATATCAGTATTGATAATAATAGTATTGACATTTCTTTTGCATTTGGAGAGAGGATCATTATTTACCGTTGCATCGAATTTAAAAAAAATATTTTGGGCTATGAAATGAGTACAAAAATCTCTTGAGTTTGATTTTATCTACCTTTTTAAAGATTGTTTGTTCTAATATTACCTCACAAGAATAATCAACAGCTAATTGTGTGTGTTTATTTTGTGACATCTTTTACTACTATAATGTTTCCACCAACAAGAACATGTGAATCATACCGCCATGTCCTAACGTGTGTTGCTCGTTCCTTCCAGATGAGGAGACGTGCTACTGGCGAGATGACGCGCGCGCGGCCAGTCCCGGCCGCCTGGACTCCGCCGCGGAGGCTCCCCGCCGCACATTACCTCCCATCAGCCGCATTCTCCCCAGGCCTCTCGTGGGGCGCTCCCGCTCCCCCTCCATGCCCGTCTCCGACATGCTGTGCCCCCCGCAGGAGACGCCCCTGGACTGCCACGTCCCCCGCCGCTCCGTGTCCCCCCGCCTCCCCCCATTCTCCGACGTCAGGCGCCACCAGCGCGCACCCTCCCCCATGGAGTACGACCACCGGCCGTCGCGCTACCACGACGACCACGCCCTCCCCTACGACCTGACCACGCGCAGGTCGCGGTCCCCCAGAACGATCTCTCCGCAGTCCCTCCCGCCGGTGCTGGCGTCCATGCGCCTGCGCGAGTGCACGAACGCCGAGGACGGCGGCGGCCAGGGCAGCGGCGGCGGCCCGCCCCCCAGCCAGCACGGCAGCAGCTCCGGCGGCGGATACATGGACACGTCGCAGACCTCGCTCGCGTTCTTCGGATCTCTGGGCCTGGGCGGCGACAAGGGCGGCCTCGGCGGCGCTGACGGAGGCGGCGGTGGCGGCCAAATGCCCTCCGGCATCTCCAGCATAGAGAGCGCCTCGCAGCCCCCGCCTCTGCCCTCCCCCATCGAGCCGCACGTGTACTCCCTGCCCGAGCACTGCCGCAGCATCCCCCTCACCGCCAGCGACACCTCCCCCGCCTTCCCCGCGCCCTCGCACTTCAGGGAGAAGCACCTGCAACACATCCAGCAGCAGCAGCAACAACACCAGCTACAGCAACACCAACATCAGCATCAGCATCAACACCAACACCAACAGTCATTGCAGCTACAGTTCCAACAGCAACAAATGCAGACGCAGACACAGACGCAGACGCAGTACACTGTGCCAGTCCCCTCTCCGTCGCCGCTGCCTGTGTCCCCGCCCCTCAGCAGCGCCACGTCCCCCCTCACCATCGCCACGACGACCCTCCGCTCCCCTCCCGAGGCACAGACCTACGAGCCCCTCACCACGCAGACACAGGTAAGGCCCGGCCAACGCTCTCTCTCAGTTCCCTCGAAGACAATGATGGAAAAGGGAAACTTGCCTCACACTGTTTACTCTTATCTCTTCTCCCAATGCTCCTCATATCTTTACTCACATTTCTTTCTCTTCGGCTCCAGGTTCCGCTCGTGTCGTCGACGGATCTCCAGAGCGGCTGGAACGAGCGGTCGCCGACGTCGCCCCAGTATCAGACAAACTACGCCAGCCGACCTTCCCCCGGAGGCAGTTCCATCATGGACGCCTCTTCCCCGCCGCTGCATGACATACAGGTAAGCCCCGCTTCTCAGCACGCACCGCCCACACCTGTTGTACAGCGGCGATTGTCGTATACTTTTTTTTTTTTTTGGTTACGCTACCCTCCCCCACCCCTCCCCAAACCTGCACCGCTTTGTTTTATTATTTACATATAGTCACTTTAGATTTTTTTTCTATTTATTTTTTTTTCTGTACGAATACTCGAAAAAATCAGTCAGTCTTGAACTTAGTCACTATTCACTTAGAGGAGTCACTCGGTGTTCCACCATTGAGGTTTTGCCCCTCCTCCCTTCCCCCAGCATGAAGTGCCGCTTCAGGTTCGAGTGTCCATATTGCAGCAACGCCTGGGACTTCCGGAGGACACGCCCCTCGAGTTCGTCAACGGAGGTCACGGCATCAAGAACCCCCTGGCGCCCCCGACTGACACCACGCGGCAGGACGTCAACGAGAAGCTGCCACCACCAGGTACGATTGCGCCCCTTCGTCTTGGACACAGATTGAGGAGATTTTTCCCCGACTTGTATGAATAGACTCTCCATAACGCTTTTTTAATCATTATCACTATTTTCTTTCTGGTAGACATTTTCTCCAACGTTCTTCCTCTCTTTTACAGTCATTGAAGACGATAGCAGCAAGTTCATGTGCCGCGTGTGCTCGAAGACCTTCAGCTTGCAGAGGCTCCTGAACCGCCACATGAAGTGCCACTCGGACGTCAAGCGATACCTGTGCACCTTCTGCGGCAAAGGCTTCAACGACACTTTCGATCTCAAACGCCACACCAGAACTCACACTGGTAAGTCGCTTTGAAAAAGTGCAGGAAACTCTACGGAGATATTGGAAACAGTATAAATAATACACATAATAAATAAAACATATATGCACCTTTCCCCTTGCGAAGAAATAACACACGTCTTCCTTCTCCTTGTTGCAGGTGTGCGGCCATACAAGTGCAACCTGTGCGAGAAGTCGTTCACGCAGCGCTGCTCCCTGGAGTCCCACTGCCTCAAGGTCCACGGCGTCCAGCACAGCTACGCCTACAAGGAGCGCCGTTCCAAGGTCTACGTGTGCGAGGAGTGTGGCCACACCACCGGCGAGCCCGAGTGCCACTACATTCACCTCAAGGACAACCACCCCTACAGCCCCGCCCTCCTCAAGTTCTACGACAAGAGGCACTTCAAGTTCAACAACTCCAACTTCACAAACGTGCTCCTTATGAGTCAAACATAGGCGTTAAACTAGGTTGAGAGAGAATGTGTGATGTTGATATGTAACTTTATGTTAGATGCTTGTAAAGTCAGCCTATCCTTCCGGGGGGCCTTTGGATACAAGGAGCCGTGGCTCTTCTTTAGCCTGAGAGGTGAGCCGAGAACCACGGCGCCACGAGCCACGCAGGACGCACGAGCCAAGGACACCACTGCCTCGCTGGCACACTTCTGACGGTCGACGGCCG